>JAKRSK010007400.1:0-116497 GCA_029891615.1 Natrix natrix natrix | reverse complement strand
CTGAGATTTCCTTCGTCTTGTCGCGTCTCCTCCTGCATTCCTCCAGATGCAATTAAACTGGAAACAGCATTCCATTGCCTTTGAAGTTCCGTACTCCTCTTCTTATCACCAAAAGCTTCTCATTTATTCTTCGCTGATATTTACGCTGTCCCGGTCAGCATTGGGAATGTTGAGACCCCCATCACCAGCCCCCCCTGCGAGGGGGGGGTGCTAGTGAATTATTTTGAGAGAGAGAGTTGAAATAATGTTAGGGTTCTAAATACCATGCAGAAATAAATCATTGTCCAAGGCAAAACATCCTTAATGGTGCAATTTATTCCGCAAGCATGTTAGCACGGCTATGGAAATTTCAACTCTGGAAGTACATTCTCTAAGTTCAACCAGTTGAAAGTTCATGATCTCTCCCCACACCCACAAATCCATCACATGTTCCAATCATCATCTTCCACGCTGGCATGTACACCCATCTTCTTCCGGCCAGGTGTCGAGATGCGAAGACAAAAGATGACCTTGGCTTCTACAAAAGAATGTCAACAATCCATTCTACAATCCTACTCCTTTCTATTCCCCCCTCCCAACTACTACACTAATGAAACAGCATAGAGAATTATTAAAAAGTGTGGCAGGCCAAAGATCCTAAGAAGAATATAATTACAGGCCTGACACTTAAAACCGTTCAAGTGAATCCAGGAAGAGGGAACAGGCAGAGGGGCTGGAAGTGTGTGGATGTGCACCGGCTGTGAGTCTTAAAACCGTCTGAGTGAATCCAGGAAGAGGGAACAGGCAGAGGGGATGGAAGTGTGTGGATATGCACCGGCTGTGACTCTTAAAAGTGTTTGAGTGAATCCAGGAAGAGGGAAGAGGCAGAGGGGCTGGAAGTGTGTGGATGTGCCCCGGCTGTGAGTCTTAAAACCGTCTACGTGAATCCAGGAAGAGGGAAGAGGGAGAGGGGGTGGAAGTGTGTGGATGTGCATAGACTGTGAGTCTTAAAACCGTCTGAGTGAATCCAGGAAGAGGGAAGAGGCAGAGGGGATGGAAGTGTGTGGATGTGCATAGACTGTGAGTCATAAAACCGTCTACGTGAATCCAGGAAGAGGGAAGAGGGAGAGGGGGTGGAAGTGTGTGGATGTGCATAGACTGTGAGTCTTAAAACCGTCTACGTGAATCCAGGAAGAGGGAAGAGGGAGAGGGGCTGGAAGTGTGTGGATGTGCACAGGCTGTGAGTCTTAAAACCGTCTGAGTGAATCCAGGAAGAGGGAAGAGGCAGAGGGGCTGGAAGTGTGTGGATGTGCACCGGCTGTGAGTCTTAAAACCGTCTGAGTGAATCCAGGAAGAGGGAAGAGGCAGAGGGGCTGGAAGTGTGTGGATGTGCACCGGCTGTGAGTCTTAAAACCGTCTGAGTGAATCCAGGAAGAGGGAAGAGGTAGAGGGGGTGGAAGTGTGTGGATGTGCATAGACTGTGAGTCTTAAAACCGTCTACGTGAATCCAGGAAGAGGGAAGAGGGAGAGGGGATGGAAGTGTGTGGATGTGCACCGGCTGTGAGTCTTAAAACCGTCTGAGTGAATCCAGGAAGAGGGAACAGGCAGAGGGGATGGACGTGTGTGGATGTGCACAGCTGTGAGTCATAAAACCGTCTGAGTGAATCCAGGAAGAGGAAAGAGGCAGAGGGGTGGAAGCGTGTGGATGTGCACCGGCTGTGAGTCTTAAAACCGTCTGAGTGAATCCAGGAAGAGGGAAGAGGCAGAGGGGCTGGAAGTGTGTGGCTGTGCACAGGCTGTGAGTCTTAAGAACGTCTGAGTGAATCCAGGAAGAGGGAAGAGGCAGAGGGGGTGGAAGTGTGTGGATGTGCATAGACTGTGAGTCTTAAAACCGTCTACGTGAATCCAGGAAGAGGGAAGAGGGAGAGGGGCTGGAAGTGTGTGGATGTGCACCGGCTGTGAGTCTTAAAACCGTCTGAGTGAATCCAGGAAGAGGGAACAGGCAGAGGGGATGGAAGTGTGTGGATGTGCACCGGCTGTGAGTCATAAAACCGTCTACGTGAATCCAGGAAGAGGGAAGAGGGAGAGGGGGTGGAAGTGTGTGGATGTGCACCGGCTATGAGTCTTAAGAACGTCTGAGTGGATCCATAAAGTGGGAAGAGTCAGAGGAGCTAAAAGATTGTGTCGTGTACACTGGCTGTGAGTTTTAAAAAACACCTCAGTGAATGCAGGAAGAGGGAAGAGGCAGAGGGGCTGGAAGTGTGTGTGCTGTGCACAGGCTGTGAGTCTTAAGAACGTCTGAGTGAATCCAGGAAGAGGGAAGAGGCAGAGGGGCTGGAAGTGTGTGTGCTGTGCACAGGCTGTGAGTCTTAAGAACGTCTGAATGAATCCAGGAAGAGGGAAGAGGCAGAGGGGCTGGAAGTGTGTGGATGTACACTGGCTGTGAGTCTTAAAACCGTTTGAGTGAATCCAGGAAGAGGGAAGAGGCAGAGGGGCTGGAAGTGTGTGGATGTGCACCGGCTGTGAGTCTTAAAACGTCTGAGTGAATCCAGGAAGAGGGAAGAGGCAGAGGGGCTGGAAGTGTGTGGATGTACATAGCTTGTGAGTCTTAAGAACGTCTGAGTGAATCCAGGAAGAGGGAACAGGCAGAGGGGATTGAAGTGTGGGGATGTGCACAGGCTGTGAGTCTTAAGAACCGTCTGAGTGAATCCAGGAAGAGGGAAGAGGCAGAGGGGTGGAAGTGTGTGGATGTGCATAGACTGTGAGTCTTAAAACCGTCTACGTGAATCCAGGAAGAGGGAAGAGGGAGAGGGGCTGGAAGTGTGTGTGCTGTGCACAGGCTGTGAGTCTTAAGAACGTCTGAGTGAATCCAGGAAGAGGGAAGAGGCAGAGGGGCTGGAAGTGTGTGTGCTGTGCACAGGCTGTGAGTCTTAAGAACGTCTGAGTGAATCCAGGAAGAGGGAACAGGCAGAGGGCATGGAAGTGTGTGGATGTGCATAGACTGTGAGTCATAAAACCGTTTGAGTGAATCCAGGAAGAGGGAAGAGGCAGAGGGGATGGAAGTGTGTGGATGTGCACAGGCTGTGAGTCTTAAAACCGTCTGAGTGAATCCAGGAAGAGGGAACAGGCAGAGGGGATGGAAGTGTGTGGATGTGCACAGCTGTGAGTCTTAAAACCGTCTGAGTGAATCCAGGAAGAGGGAAGAGGCAGAGGGGCTGGAAGTGTGTGGATGTGCACAGGCTGTGAGTCTTAAAACCGTCTGAGTGAATCCAGGAAGAGGGAAGAGGCAGAGGGGATGGAAGTGTGTGGTGTGCACAGACTGTGAGTCTAAAACCGTCTGACGTGAATCCAGGAAGAGGGAAGAGGGAGAGGGGGTGGAAGTGTGTGGATGTGCACCGGCTGTGAGTCTTAAAACCGTTTGAGTGAATCCAGGAAGAGGGAAGAGGCAGAGGGGATGGAAGTGTGTGGATGTGCACCGGCTGTGAGTCTTAAAACCGTCTGAGTGAATCCAGGAAGAGGGAACAGGCAGAGGGGATGGAAGTGTGTGGATGTGCATAGATTGTGATTCTTAAAACCGTCTACGTGAATCCAGGAAGAGGGAACAGGCAGAGGGGCTGGAAGTGTGTGTGCTGTGCACAGGCTGTGAGTCTTAAGAACGTCTGAATGAATCCAGGAAGAGGGAAGAGGCAGAGGGGCTGGAAGTGTGTGGATGTACACTGGCTGTGAGTCTTAAAACCGTTTGAGTGAATCCAGGAAGAGGGAAGAGGCAGAGGGGCTGGAAGTGTGTGTATGTGCAACCGCTGTGAGTCTTAAAACCGTTGAGTGAATCCAGGAAGAGGGAAGAGGCAGAGGGGTGGAAGTGTGTGATGTGCACCGCTGTGAGTCTTAAAACCGTTCGAGTGAATCCAGGAAGAGGGAACAGGCAGAGGGGATGGAAGTGTGTGGATGTGCATAGACTGTGAGTCATAAAACCGTCTACGTGAATCCAGGAAGAGGGAAGAGGGAGAGGGGGTGGAAGTGTGTGGATGTGCATAGACTGTGAGTCTTAAAACCGTCTAACGTGAATCCAGGAAGAGGGAAGAGGGAGAGGGGCTGGAAGTGTGTGTGCTGTGCACAGGCTGTGAGTCTTAAGAACGTCTGAGTGAATCCAGGAAGAGGGAAGAGGCAGAGGGGCTGGAAGTGTGTGGATGTGCACAGGCTGTGAGTCTTAAAACCGTCTGACGTGAATCCAGGAAGAGGGAAGAGGGAGAGGGGCTGGAAGTGTGTGTGATGTGCACAGGCTGTGAGTCTTAAGAACGTCTGAGTGAATCCAGGAAGAGGGAAGAGGCAGAGGGGCTGGAAGTGTGTGGATGTGCACAGGCTGTGAGTCTTAAAAACGTCTGAGTGAATCCAGGAAGAGGGAAGAGGCAGAGGGGATGGAAGTGTGTGGATGTGCACAGACTGTGAGTCTTAAAACCGTCTGAGTGAATCCAGGAAGAGGGAAGAGGCAGAGGGGCTGGAAGTGTGTGGATGTGCACAGGCTGTGAGTCTTAAAACGTCTGAGTGAATCCAGGAAGAGGGAAGAGGCAGAGGGGCTGGAAGTGTGTGGATGTGCACCGGCTGTGAGTCTTAAAACCGTTCGAGTGAATCCAGGAAGAGGGAACAGGCAGAGGGGATGGAAGGTGTGTGGATGTGCACCGGCTGTGAGTCTTAAAACCGTTCGAGTGAATCCAGGAAGAGGGAACAGGCAGAGGGGATGGAAGTGTGTGGATGTGCATAGACTGTGAGTCATAACACCGTCTACGTGAACCCAGGAAGAGGGAAGAGGGAGAGGGGGTGGAAGTGTGTGGATATGCATAGACTGTGAGTCTTAAAACCGCCTACGTGAATCCAGGAAGAGGGAAGAGGGAGAGGGGCTGGAAGTGTGTGTGCTGTGCACAGGCTGTGAGTCTTAAGAACGTATGAGTGAATCCAGGAAGAGGGAAGAGACAGAGGGGCTGAAAGTGTGTGGATGTGCATAGACTGTGAGTCTTAAAACCGTCTACGTCAATCCAGGAAGAGGGAAGACGGAGAGGGGATGGAAGTGTGTGGATGTGCACCGGCTGTGTGTCTTAAAACCGTCTGAGTGAATCCAGGAAGAGGGAACAGGCAGAGGGGATGGAAGTGTGTGGATGTGCATAGATTGTGATTCTTAAAACCGTCTACGTGAATCCAGGAAGAGGGAACAGGCAGAGGGGCTGGAAGTGTGTGTGCTGTGCACAGGCTGTGAGTCTTAAGAACGTCTGAATGAATCCAGGAAGAGGGAAGAGGCAGAGGGGCTGGAAGTGTGTGGATGTACACTGGCTGTGAGTCTTAAAACCGTTTGAGTGAATCCAGGAAGAGGGAAGAGGCAGAGGGGCTGGAAGTGTGTGTATGTGCAACCGCTGTGAGTCTTAAAACCGTTCGAGTGAATCCAGGAAGAGGGAACAGGCAGAGGGGATGGAAGTGTGTGGATATGCACCAGCTGTGAGTCTTAAAACCGTTCGAGTGAATCCAGGAAGAGGGAACAGGCAGAGGGGATGGAAGTGTGTGGATGTGCACAGGCTGTGAGTCTTAAGAACGTCTGAGTGAATCCAGGAAGAGGGAAGAGGCAGAGGGGCTGGAAGTGTGTGGATGTGCACCGGCTGTGAGTCTTAAAACCGTTTGAGTGAATCCAGGAAGAGGGAAGAGGCAGAGGGGATGGAAGTGTGTGGATGTGCACCGGCTGTGAGTCTTAAAACCGTCTGAGTGAATCCAGGAAGAGGGAAGAGGGAGAGGGGGTGGAAGTGTGTGGATGTGCATAGACTGTGAGTCTTAAAACCGTCTACGTGAATCCAGGAAGAGGGAAGAGGGAGAGGGGCTGGAAGTGTGTGTGCTGTGCACAGGCTGTGAGTCTTAAGAACGTCTGAGTGAATCCAGGAAGAGGGAAGAGGGAGAGGGGTGGAAGTGTGTGGATGTGCATAGACTGTGAGTCTTAAAACCGTCTACGTGAATCCAGGAAGAGGGAAGAGGGAGAGGGGCTGGAAGTGTGTGTGCTGTGCACAGGCTGTGAGTCTTAAGAACGTCTGAGTGAATCCAGGAAGAGGGAAGAGGCAGAGGGGCTGGAAGTGTGTGTGCTGTGCACAAGCTGTGAGTCTAAAGAACGTCTGAGTGAATCCAGGAAGAGGGAAGAGGGAGAGGGGCTGGAAGTGTGTGTGCTGTGCACAGGCTGTGAGTCTTAAGAACATCTGAGTGAATCCAGGAAGAGGGAAGAGGCAGAGGGGATGGAAGTGTGTGGATGTACACCGGCTGTGAGTCTTAAAACCGTTTGCGTGAATCCAGGAAGAGGGAAGAGGCAGAGGGGCTGGAAGTGTGTGAATGTGCACCGGCTGTGAGTCTTAAAACCTTCTGAGTGAATCCAGGATGAGGGAAGAGACAGAGGGGATGGAAGTGTGTGGGTGTGCATAGACTATGAATCATAAAACCGTCTACGTGAATCCAGGAAGAGGGAAGAGGGAGAGGGGGTGGAAGTGTGTGGATGTGCATAGACTGTGAGTCTTAAAACCATCTTCGTGAATCCAGGAAGAGGGAAGAGGGAGAGGGGCTGGAAGTGTGTGTGCTGTGCACAGGCTGTGAGTCTTAAGAACGTCTGAGTGAATCCAGGAAGAGGGAAGAGGCAGAGGGGCTGGAAGTGTGTGGATATGCACCGGCTGTGAGTCTTAAAACCGTCTGAGGGAATCCAGGATGAGGGAAGAGACAGAGGGGCTGAAAGTGTGTGGATGTGCATAGCTTGTGAGTCATAAAACCGTCTACGTGAATCCAGGAAGAGGGAAGAGGGAGAGGGGCTGGAAGTGTGTGTGCTGTGCACAGGCTGTGAGTCTTAAGAACGTCTGAGTGAATCCAGGAAGAGGGAAGAGGCAGAGGGGCTGGAAGTGTGTGGATATGCACCGGCTGTGAGTCTTAAAACCGTTTGAGTGAATCCAGGAAGAGGGAAGAGGCAGAGGGGTTGGAAGTGTGTGGATGTGCACCAGCTGTGAGTCTTAAAACCGTTTGGGTGAATCCAGGAAGAGGGAAGAGGCAGAGGGGCTGGAGGTGTGTGGATGTGCACCGGCTGTGAGTCTTAAAACCGTCTGAGGGAATCCAGGATGAGGGAAGAGACAGAGGGGCTGAAAGTGTGTGGATGTGCATAGCTTGTGAGTCATAAAACCGTCTACGTGAATCCAGGAAGAGGGAAGAGGGAGAGGGGGTGGAAGTGTGTGGATGTGCATAGACTGTGAGTCTTAAAACCGTCTACGTGAATCCAGGAAGAGGGAAGAGGGAGAGGGGCTGGAAGTGTTTGTGCTGTGCACAGGCTGTGAGTCTTAAGAACATCTGAGTGAATCCAGGAAGAGGGAAGAGGCAGAGGCGCTGGAAGTGTGTGGATGTGCACCGGCTGTGAGTCTTAAAACCGTTTGAGTGAATCCAGGAAGAGGGAACAGGCAGAGGCGATGGAAGTGTGTGGATATGCACCGGCTGTGAGTCTTAAAAGTGTTCGAGTGAATCCAGGAAGAGGGAACAGGCAGAGGGGATGGAAGTGTGTGGATGTGCATAGACTGTGAGTCTTAAAACCGTCTACGTGAATCCAGGAAGAGGGAAGAGGGAGAGGGGGTGGAAGTGTGTGGATGTGCATAGACTGTGAGTCTTAAAACCGTCTGAGTGAATCCAGGAAGAGGGAACAGGCAGAGGGGATGGAAGTGTGTGGATGTGCATAGACTGTGAGTCATAAAACCGTCTACGTGAACCCAGGAAGAGGGAAGAGGGAGAGGGGGTGGAAGTGTCTGGATGTGCATAGACTGTGAGTCTTAAAACCGTTCAAGTGAATCCAGGAAGAGGGAACAGGCAGAGGGGCTGGAAGTGTGTGGATGTGCACCGGCTGTGAGTCTTAAAACCGTCTGAGTGAATCCAGGATGAGGGAAGAGACAGAGGGATGGAAGTGTGTGATGTGCAAGCTGTGAGTCTTAAAACCGTTGAGTGAATCCAGGAAGAGGGAACAGGCAGAGGGGTGGAAGTGTGTGGATGTGCACCGCTGTGAGTCTTAAAACCGTTCAGTGAATCCAGGAAGAGGGAACAGGCAGAGGGGATGGAAGTGTGTGGATGTGCACAGCTGTGAGTCTAAAACGTCTAGTGAATCCAGGAAGAGGGAAGAGGGGGTGGAAGTGTGTGGATGTGCATAGACTGTGAGTCATAAAACCGTCTACGTGAATCCAGGAAGAGGGAAGAGGCAGAGTGGCTGGAAGTATGTGTGCTGTGCACAGGCTGTGAGTCTTAAGAACGTCTGAGTGAATCCAGGAAGAGGGAAGAGGCAGAGGGGCTGGAAGTGTGTGGATGTGCACAGCTGTGAGTCTAAAGAACGTCTGAGTGAATCCAGGAAGAGGGAAGAGGGAGAGGGGTGGAAGTGTGTGGATGTGCATAGACTGTGAGTCTTAAAACCGTCTAGTGAATCCAGGAAGAGGGAAGAGGCAGAGGGGCTGGAAGTGTGTGGATGTGCACAGGCTGTGAGTCTTAAAACCGTCTACGTGAATCCAGGAAGAGGGAAGAGGGAGAGGGGCTGGAAGTGTGTGGATGTGCACAGGCTGTGAGTCTTAAAACCGTCTACGTGAATCCAGGAAGAGGGAAGAGGGAGAGGGGCTGGAAGTGTGTGGATGTGCACAGGCTGTGAGTCTTAAAACCGTCTACGTGAATCCAGGAAGAGGGAAGAGGCAGAGGGGCTGGAAGTGTGTGGATGTGCACAGGCTGTGAGTCTTAAAACTGTTTGGGTGAATCCAGGAAGAGGGAACAGAAAGAGGGGATGGAAGTGTGTGGATGTGCACCAGCTGTGAGTCTTAAAACCGTTTGGGTGAATCCAGGAAGAGGGAAGAGGCAGAGGGGCTGGAAGTGTGTGGATGTGCACCGGCTGTGAGTCTTAAAACCGTCTGAGTGAATCCAGGAAGAGGGAAGAGGCAGAGGGGATGGAAGTGTGTGGATGTGCATAGACTGTGAGTCTTAAAACCGTCTACGTGAATCCAGGAAGAGGGAAGAGGGAGAGGGGTGGAAGTGTGTGGATGTGCATGGACTGTGAGTCTTAAAACCGTTCAAGTGAATCCAGGAAGAGGGAAGAGGCAGAGGGGCTGGAAGTGTGTGGATGTGCACAGGCTGTGAGTCTTAAAACCGTCTGAGTGAATCCAGGAAGAGGGAAGAGGGAGAGGGGGTGGAAGTGTGTGGATGTGCATAGACTGTGAGTCTTAAAACCGTCTACGTGAATCCAGGAAGAGGGAAGAGGGAGAGGGGCTGGAAGTGTGTGGATGTGCACAGGCTGTGAGTCTTAAAACCGTCTGAGTGAATCCAGGAAGAGGGAAGAGGCAGAGGGGCTGGAAGTGTGTGTGCTGTGCACAGCTGTGAGTCTTAAGAACCGTCTGAGTGAATCCAGGAAGAGGGAAGAGGCAGAGGGGATGGAAGTGTGTGGATGTGCATAGACTGTGAGTCTTAAAACCGTTCTAGTGAATCCAGGAAGAGGGAAGAGGCAGAGGGGCTGGAAGTGTGTGGATGTGCACCGGCTGTGAGTCTTAAAACCGTCTGAGTGAATCCAGGATGAGGGAAGAGACAGAGGGGATGGAAGTGTGTGGGTGTGCATAGACTATGAGTCATAAAACCGTCTACGTGAATCCAGGAAGAGGGAAGAGGGAGAGGGGTGGAAGTGTGTGGATGTGCATAGACTGTGAGTCTTAAAACCATCTTCGTGAATCCAGGAAGAGGGAAGAGGGAGAGGGGTGGAAGTGTGTGGATGTGCACAGCTGTGAGTCTTAAAACCGTCTGAGTGAATCCAGGAAGAGGGAAGAGGAGAGGGGTGGAAGTGTGTGGATGTGCATAGACTGTGAGTCTTAAAACCGTCTACGTGAATCCAGGAAGAGGGAAGAGGCAGAGGGGCTGGAAGTGTGTGGATGTGCATAGACTGTGAGTCTTAAAACCGTCTACGTGAATCCAGGAAGAGGGAAGAGGGAGAGGGGCTGGAAGTGTGTGGATGTGCATAGACTGTGAGTCTTAAAACCGTCTGAGTGAATCCAGGATGAGGGAAGAGACAGAGGGGATGGAAGTGTGTGGATGTGCACGAGCTGTGCGTCTTAAAACCGTTCGAGTGAATCCAGGAAGAGGGAACAGGCAGAGGGGATGGAAGTGTGTGGATGTGCATAGACTGTGACTCTTAAAACCATCTACGTGAATCCAGGAAGAGGGAAGAGGCAGAGGGGCTGGAAGTGTGTGGATGTGCATAGGCTGTGAGTCTTAAAACCGTCTACGTGAATCCAGGAAGAGGGAAGAGGGAGAGGGGCTGGAAGTGTGTGGATATGCACCGGCTGTGAGTCTTAAAACCGTTCGAGTGAATCCAGGAAGAGGGAAGAGGCAGAGGGGCTGGAAGCGTGTGCGTGTGCACAGGCTGTGAGTCTTAAGAACGTCTGAGTGAATCCAGGAAGAGGGAAGAGGGAGAGGGGGTGGAAGTGTGTGGATGTGCATAGACTGTGAGTCTTAAAACCGTCTACGTGAATCCAGGAAGAGGGAAGAGGGAGAGGGGCTGGAAGTGTGTGTGCTGTGCACAGGCTGTGAGTCTTAAGAACGTCTGAGTGAATCCAGGAAGAGGGAAGAGGGAGAGGGGCTGGAAGTGTGTGTGATGTGCACAGGCTGTGAGTCTTAAGAACGTCTGAGTGAATCCAGGAAGAGGGAAGAGGCAGAGGGGCTGGAAGTGTGTGTGCTGTGCACAGGCTGTGAGTCTTAAGAACGTCTGAGTGAATCCAGGAAGAGGGAAGAGGGAGAGGGGCTGGAAGTGTGTGTGCTGTGCACAGGCTGTGAGTCTTAAGAACGTCTGAGTGAATCCAGGAAGAGGGAAGAGGCAGAGGGGATGGAAGTGTGTGGATGTACACCGGCTGTGAGTCTTAAAACCGTTTGAGTGAATCCAGGAAGAGGGAAGAGGCAGAGGGGCTGGAAGTGTGTGGATGTGCACCGGCTGTGAGTCTTAAAACCGTTCGAGTGAATCCAGGAAGAGGGAACAGGCAGAGGGGATGGAAGTGTGTGGATGTGCATAGACTGTGAGTCATAAAACCGTCTACGTGAATCGAGGAAGAGGGAAGAGGGAGAGGGGTGGAAGTGTGTGGATGTGCATGGACTGTGAGTCTTAAAACCGTTCAAGTGAATCCAGGAAGAGGGAAGAGGCAGAGGGGCTGGAAGTGTGTGGATGTGCACCGGCTGTGAGTCTTAAAACCGTCTGAGTGAATCCAGGAAGAGGGAAGAGACAGAGGGGATGGAAGTGTGTGGATGTGCATAGACTGTGAATCATAAAACCGTCTAGTGAATCCAGGAAGAGGGAAGAGGGAGAGGGGTGGAAGTGTGTGGATGTGCATAGACTGTGAGTCTTAACACCGTCTTCGTGAATCCAGGAAGAGGGAAGAGGGAGAGGGGCTGGAAGTGTGTGTGCTGTGCACAGGCTGTGAGTCTTAAGAACGTCTACGTGAATCCAGGAAGAGGGAGAGGGGCTGGAAGTGTGTGTGCTGTGCACAGGCTGTGAGTCTTAAGAACGTCTGAGTGAATCCAGGAAGAGGGAAGAGGCAGAGGGGCTGGAAGTGTGTGGATGTGCACCGGCTGTGAGTCTTAAAACCGTTTGAGTGAATCCAGGAAGAGGGAAGAGGCAGAGGGGTTGGAAGTGTGTGGATGTGCACCAGCTGTGAGTCTTAAAACCGTTTGGGTGAATCCAGGAAGAGGGAAGAGGCAGAGGGGCTGGAAGTGTGTGGATGTGCACCGGCTGTGAGTCTTAAAACCGTCTGAGTGAATCCAGGAAGAGGGAAGAGGCAGAGGGGCTGGAAGTGTTTGTGCTGTGCACAAGCTGTGAGTCTAAAGAACGACTGAGTGAATCCAGGAAGAGGGAAGAGGGAGAGGGGCTGGAAGTGTGTGTGCTGTGCACAGGCTGTGAGTCTTAAGAACGTCTGAGTGAATCCAGGAAGAGGGAAGAGGCAGAGGGGCTGGAAGTGTGTGGATGTGCACCGGCTGTGAGTCTTAAAACCGTCTGAGTGAATCCAGGAAGAGGGAACAGGCAGAGGGGATGGAAGTGTGTGGATGTGCATAGGCTGTGAGTCATAAAACCGTCTACGTGAATCCAGGAAGAGGGAAGAGGCAGAGGGGGTGGAAGTGTGTGGATGTGCACCGGCTGTGAGTCTTAAAACCGTTCGAGTGAATCCAGGAAGAGGGAACAGGCAGAGGGGCTGGAAGTGTGTGGATGTGCACCTGCTGTGAGTCTTAAAACCGTCTGAGTGAATCCAGGAAGAGGGAAGAGGCAGAGGGGATGGAAGTGTGTGGATGTGCATAGACTGTGAGTCATAAAACCGTCTACGTGAATCCAGGAAGAGGGAAGAGGGAGAGGGGCTGAAAGTGTGTGGATGTGCATAGCCTGTGAGTCTTAAGAACGTCTGAGTGAATCCAGGAAGAGGGAAGAGGCAGAGGGGATGGAAGTGTGTGGATGTGCACCGGCTGTGAGTCTTAAAACCGTTCGAGTGAATCCAGGAAGAGGGAACAGGCAGAGGGGATGGAAGTGTGTGGATATGCACCGGCTGTGAGTCTTAAAACGTTTGAGTGAATCCAGGAAGAGGGAAGAGGCAGAGGGGCTGGAAGTGTGTGGATGTGCCCCGACTGTGAGTCTTAAAACCGTCTACGTGAATCCAGGAAGAGGGAAGAGGGAGATTGGGTGGAAGTGTGTGTGCTGTGCCCAGGCTGTGAGTCTTAAGAACGTCTGAGTGAATCCAGGAAGAGGGAAGAGGGAGAGGGGCTGGAAGTGTGTGTGCTGTGCACAGGCTGTGAGTCTTAAGAACGTCTGAGTGAATCCAGGAAGAGGGAAGAGGCAGAGGGGATGGAAGTGTGTGGATGTACACCGGCTGTGAGTCTTAAAACCGTTTGAGTGAATCCAGGAAGAGGGAAGAGGCAGAGGGGCTGGAAGTGTGTGGATGTGCACCGGCTGTGAGTCTTAAAACCGTTCTGAGTGAATCCAGGAAGAGGGAAGAGGCAGAGGGGATGGAAGTGTGTGGATGTGCATAGACTGTGAGTCATAAAACCGTCTACGTGAATCGAGGAAGAGGGAAGAGGGAGAGGGGGTGGAAGTGTGTGGATGTGCATAGACTGTGAGTCTTAAAACCGTTCAGTGAATCCAGGAAGAGGGAAGAGGCAGAGGGGCTGGAGGTGTGTGGATGTGCACCGGCTGTGAGTCTTAAAACCGTCTGAGTGAATCCAGGAAGAGGGAAGAGGCAGAGGGGATGGAAGTGTGTGGATGTGCATAGACTGTGAGTCATAAAACCGTCTACGTGAATCCAGGAAGAGGGAAGAGGGAGAGGGGGTGGAAGTGTGTGGATGTGCATAGACTGTGAGTCTTAAAACCGTCTTCGTGAATCCAGGAAGAGGGAAGAGGGAGAGGGGCTGGAAGTGTGTGGATGTGCACAGGCTGTGAGTCTTAAAACCGTCTACGTGAATCCAGGAAGAGGGAAGAGGAGAGGGGCTGGAAGTGTGTGGATGTGCACAGGCTGTGAGTCTTAAGAACGTCTGAGTGAATCCAGGAAGAGGGAAGAGGCAGAGGGGCTGGAAGTGTGTGGATGTGCACCGGCTGTGAGTCTTAAAACCGTTGAGTGAATCCAGGAAGAGGGAAGAGGCAGAGGGGTTGGAAGTGTGTGGATGTGCACCAGCTGTGAGTCTTAAAACCGTTTGAGTGAATCCAGGAAGAGGGAAGAGGCAGAGGGGCTGGAAGTGTGTGGCTGTGCACAGGCTGTGAGTCTAAAACCGTCTGAGTGAATCCAGGAAGAGGGAAGAGGGAGAGGGGCTGGAAGTGTGTGGATGTGCACAGGCTGTGAGTCTTAAAACCGTCTGAGTGAATCCAGGAAGAGGGAAGAGGCAGAGGGGCTGGAAGTGTGTGGATGTGCACCGGCTGTGAGTCTTAAAACCGTCTGAGTGAATCCAGGAAGAGGGAAGAGGCAGAGGGGATGGAAGTGTGTGGATGTGCATAGACTGTGAGTCATAAAACCGTCTACGTGAATCCAGGAAGAGGGAAGAGGGAGAGGGGGTGGAAGTGTGTGGATGTGCATAGACTGTGAGTCTTAAAACCGTTCAAGTGAATCCAGGAAGAGGGAACAGGCAGAGGGGCTGGAAGTGTGTGGATGTGCACCGGCTGTGAGTCTTAAAACCGTCTGAGTGAATCCAGGAAGAGGGAAGAGACAGAGGGGATGGAAGTGTGTGGGTGTGCATAGACTGTGAGTCATAAAACCGTCTACGTGAATCCAGGAAGAGGGAAGAGGGAGAGGGGCTGGAAGTGTGTGTGCTGTGCACAGGCTGTGAGTCTTAAGAACGTCTGAGTGAATCCAGGAAGAGGGAACAGGCAGAGGGGATGGAAGTGTGTGGATGTGCACCGGCTGTGAGTCTTAAAACCGTTTGAGTGAATCCAGGAAGAGGGAACAGGCAGAGGGGATGGAAGTGTGTGGATGTGCATAGACTGTGAGTCATAAAACCGTCTACGTGAATCCAGGAAGAGGGAAGAGGGAGAGGGGGTGGAAGTGTGTGGATGTGCATAGACTGTGAGTCTTAAAACCGTTCAAGTGAATCCAGGAAGAGGGAACAGGCAGAGGGGCTGGAAGTGTGTGGATGTGCACCGGCTGTGAGTCTTAAAACCGTCTGAGTGAATCCAGGAAGAGGGAAGAGGCAGAGGGGATGGAAGTGTGTGGATGTGCATAGACTGTGAGTCATAAAACCGTCTACGTGAATCCAGGAAGAGGGAAGAGGGAGAGGGGCTGGAAGTGTGTGTGCTGTGCACAGGCTGTGAGTCTTAAGAACGTCTGAATGAATCCAGGAAGAGGGAAGAGGCAGAGGGGATGGAAGTGTGTGGATGTGCACCGGCTGTGAGTCTGAAAACCGTTCGAGTGAATCCAGGAAGAGGGAACAGGCAGAGGGGATGGAAGTGTGTGGATATGCACCGGCTGTGACTCTTAAAAGTGTTTGAGTGAATCCAGGAAGAGGGAAGAGGCAGAGGGGCTGGAAGTGTGTGGATGTGCCCCGGCTGTGAGTCTTAAAACCGTCTACGTGAATCCAGGAAGAGGGAAGAGGGAGAGGGGGTGGAAGTGTGTGGATGTGCATAGACTGTGAGTCTTAAAACCGTTCAAGTGAATCCAGGAAGAGGGAACAGGCAGAGGGGCTGGAAGTGTGTGGATGTGCACCGGCTGTGAGTCTTAAAACCGTCTGAGTGAATCCAGGAAGAGGGAAGAGGCAGAGGGGATGGAAGTGTGTGGATGTGCATAGACTGTGAGTCATAAAACCGTCTACGTGAATCCAGGAAGAGGGAAGAGGGAGAGGGGGTGGAAGTGTGTGGATGTGCACAGGCTGTGAGTCTTAAAACTGTCTGAGTGAATCCAGGAAGAGGGAAGAGGCAGAGGGGATGGAAGTGTGTGGATGTGCACCGGCTGTGAGTCTTAAAACCGTTCGAGTGAATCCAGGAAGAGGGAAGAGGCAGAGGGGATGGAAGTGTGTGGATGTGCACCGGCTGTGAGTCTTAAAACCGTCTACGTGAATCCAGGAAGAGGGAAGAGGGAGAGGGGGTGGAAGTGTGTGGATGTGCATAGACTGTGAGTCTTAAAACCGTCTACGTGAATCCAGGAAGAGGGAAGAGGGAGAGGGGATGGAAGTGTGTGGATGTGCACCGGCTGTGAGTCTTAAAACCGTCTGAGTGAATCCAGGAAGAGGGAACAGGCAGAGGGGATGGAAGTGTGTGGATATGCACCAGCTGTGAGTCTTAAAACCGTTCGAGTGAATCCAGGAAGAGGGAACAGGCAGAGGGGATGGAAGTGTGTGGATGTGCATAGACTGTGAGCCATAAAACCATCTACGTGAATCCAGGAAGAGGGAAGAGGGGGTGGAAGTGTGTGGATGTGCATAGACTGTGAGTCTTAAAACCGTCTACGTGAATCCAGGAAGAGGGAAGAGGGAGAGGGGCTGGAAGTGTGTGGCTGTGCACAGGCTGTGAGTCTTAAAACGTCTGAGTGAATCCAGGAAGAGGGAAGAGGCAGAGGGGCTGGAAGTGTGTGGCTGTGCACAGCTGTGAGTCTAAAAACGTCTGAGTGAATCCAGGAAGAGGGAAGAGGGAGAGGGGGTGGAAGTGTGTGGATGTGCATAGACTGTGAGTCTTAAAACCGTCTACGTGAATCCAGGAAGAGGGAAGAGGGAGAGGGGATGGAAGTGTGTGGATGTGCACAGGCTGTGAGTCTTAAGAACGTCTGAGTGAATCCAGGAAGAGGGAAGAGGGAGAGGGGCTGGAAGTGTGTGTGATGTGCACAGGCTGTGAGTCTTAAAACGTCTACGTGAATCCAGGAAGAGGGAAGAGGGAGAGGGGCTGGAAGTGTGTGTGCTGTGCACAGGCTGTGAGTCTTAAGAACGTCTGAGTGAATCCAGGAAGAGGGAAGAGGGAGAGGGGCTGGAAGTGTGTGTGCTGTGCACAAGCTGTGAGTCTAAAGAACGTCTGAGTGAATCCAGGAAGAGGGAAGAGGCAGAGGGGATGGAAGTGTGTGGATGTGCACCGGCTGTGAGTCTTAAAACCGTTTGAGTGAATCCAGGAAGAGGGAAGAGGCAGAGGGGCTGGAAGTGTGTGGATGTGCACCGGCTGTGAGTCTTAAAACCGTTCGAGTGAATCCAGGAAGAGGGAACAGGCAGAGGGGATGGAAGTGTGTGGATGTGCATAGACTGTGAGTCATAAAACCGTCTACGTGAATCCAGGAAGAGGGAAGAGGGAGAGGGGGTGGAAGTGTGTGGATGTGCATAGACTGTGAGTCTTAAAACCGTTCAAGTGAATCCAGGAAGAGGGAAGAGGGAGAGGGGCTGGAAGTGTGTGGCTGTGCACAGCTGTGAGTCTAAAGAACCGTCTGAGTGAATCCAGGAAGAGGGAAGAGGGAGAGGGGTGGAAGTGTGTGGATGTGCATAGACTGTGAGTCTTAATACCGTCTACGTGAATCCAGGAAGAGGGAAGAGGGAGAGGGGATGGAAGTGTGTGGATGTGCACAGGCTGTGAGTCTTAAGAACGTCTGAGTGAATCCAGGAAGAGGGAAGAGGGAGAGGGGCTGGAAGTGTGTGTGCTGTGCACAGGCTGTGAGTCTTAAGAACGTCTGAGTGAATCCAGGAAGAGGGAAGAGGCAGAGGGGATGGAAGTGTGTGGATGTACACCGGCTGTGAGTCTTAAAACCGTTTGAGTGAATCCAGGAAGAGGGAAGAGGCAGAGGGGCTGGAAGTGTGTGAATGTGCACCGGCTGTGAGTCTTAAAACCGTTTGAATGAATCCAGGAAGAGGGAACAGGCAGAGGGGATGGAAGTGTGTGGATGTGCACCAGCTGTGAGTCTTAAAACCGTTCGAGTGAATCCAGGAAGAGGGAACAGGCAGAGGGGATGGAAGTGTGTGGATGTGCATAGACTGTGAGCCATAAAACCATCTACGTGAATCCAGGAAGAGGGAAGAGGGGGTGGAAGTGTGTGGATGTGCATAGGCTGTGAGTCTTAAAACCGTCTACGTGAATCCAGGAAGAGGGAAGAGGGAGAGGGGCTGGAAGTGTTTGTGCTGTGCACAAGCTGTGAGTCTAAAGAACGTCTGAGTGAATCCAGGAAGAGGGAAGAGGGAGAGGGGGTGGAAGTGTGTGGATGTGCATAGACTGTGAGTCTTAAAACCGTCTACGTGAATCCAGGAAGAGGGAAGAGGGAGAGGGGCTGGAAGTGTGTGTGCTGTGCACAGGCTGTGAGTCTTAAGAACGTCTGAGTGAATCCAGGAAGAGGGAAGAGGGAGAGGGGCTGGAAGTGTGTGTGATGTGCACAGGCTGTGAGTCTTAAGAACGTCTGAGTGAATCCAGGAAGAGGGAAGAGGGAGAGGGGCTGGAAGTGTGTGTGCTGTGCACAGGCTGTGAGTCTTAAGAACGTCTGAGTGAATCCAGGAAGAGGGAAGAGGGAGAGGGGCTGGAAGTGTGTGTGCTGTGCACAGGCTGTGAGTCTTAAGAACATCTGAGTGAATCCAGGAAGAGGGAAGAGGCAGAGGGGATGGAAGTGTGTGGATGTACACCGGCTGTGAGTCTTAAAACCGTTTGAGTGAATCCAGGAAGAGGGAAGAGGCAGAGGGGCTGGAAGTGTGTGAATGTGCACCGGCTGTGAGTCTTAAAACCGTTCGAGTGAATCCAGGAAGAGGGAACAGGCAGAGGGGATGGAAGTGTGTGGATGTACATAGACTGTGAGTCATAAAACCGTCTACGTGAATCGAGGAAGAGGGAAGAGGGAGAAGGGGTGGAAGTGTGTGGATGTGAATGGACTGTGAGTCTTAAAACCGTTCAAGTGAATCCAGGAAGAGGGAAGAGGGAGAGGGGCTGGAAGTGTTTGTGCTGTGCACAAGCTGTGAGTCTAAAGAACGTCTGAGTGAATCCAGGAAGAGGGAAGAGGGAGAGGGTGTGGAAGTGTGTGGATGTGCATAGACTGTGAGTCTTAATACCGTCTACGTGAATCCAGGAAGAGGGAAGAGGGAGAGGGGCTGGAAGTGTGTGTGCTGTGCACAGGCTGTGAGTCTTAAGAACGTCTGAGTGAATCCAGGAAGAGGGAAGAGGGAAGAGGCAGAGGGGCTGGAAGTGTGTGGATATGCACCGGCTGTGAGTCTTAAAACCGTTTGAGTGAATCCAGGAAGAGGGAAGAGGCAGAGGGGATGGAAGTGTGTGGATGTGCATAGATTGTGATTCTTAAAACCGTCGACGTGAATCCAGGAAGAGGTAACAGGCAGAGGGGTTGGAAGTGTGTGTGCTGTGCACAGGCTGTGAGTCTTAAGAACGTCTACGTGAATCCAGGAAGAGGGAAGAGGGAGAGGGGCTGGAAGTGTTTGTGCTGTGCACAAGCTGTGAGTCTAAAGAACGTCTGAGTGAATCCAGGAAGAGGGAAGAGGGAGAGGGTGTGGAAGTGTGTGGATGTGCATAGACTGTGAGTCTTAAAACCGCCTACGTGAATCCAGGAAGAGGGAAGAGGGAGAGGGGCTGGAAGTGTGTGTGCTGTGCACAGGCTGTGAGTCTTAAGAACGTCTGAATAAATCCAGGAAGAGGGAAGAGTCAGAGGGGCTGGAAGTGTGTGGATATGCATAGACTGTGAGTCTTAAAACCGCCTACGTGAATCCAGGAAGAGGGAAGAGGGAGAGGGGCTGGAAGTGTGTGTGCTGTGCACAGGCTGTGAGTCTTAAGAAGGTATGAGTGAATCCAGGAAGAGGGAAGAGGCAGAGTGGCTGGAAGTATGTGTGCTGTGCACAGGCTGTGAGTCTTAAGAACGTCTGAATGAATCCAGGAAGAGGGAAGAGACAGAGGGGCTGAAAGTGTGTGGATGTGCCTAGACTATGAGTCTTAAAACCGTCTATGTCAATCCAGGAAGAGGGAAGACGGAGAGGGAATGGAAGTGTGTGGATGTGCATAGACTGTGAGTCTTAAAACCGTCTACGTGAATCCAGGAAGAGGGAAGAGGGAGAGGGGCTGGAAGTGTTTGTGCTGTGCAAAAGCTGTGAGTCTAAAGAACGTCTGAGTGAATCCAGGAAGAGGGAAGAGGGAGAGGGGCTGGAAGTGTTTGTGCTGTGCACAGGCTGTGAGTCTTAAGAACATCTGAGTGAATCCAGGAAGAGGGAAGAGGCAGAGGCGCTGGAAGTGTGTGGATATGCACCGGCTGTGAGTCTTTAAACCGTCTGAGTGAATCCAGGAAGAGGGAAGAGGCAGAGGGGCTGGAAGTGTGTGGATGTGCACCAGGTGTGAGTCTTAAAACCGTCTGATTGAATCCAGGAAGAGGGAAGAGGCAGAGGGGCTGGAAGTGTGTGGATGTGCACCAGCTGTGAGTCTTAAAACCGTTTGGGTGAATCCAGGAAGAGGGAAGAGGCAGAGGGGGTGGAAGTGTGTGGGTGTGCATAGACTATGAGTCATAAAACCGTCTACGTGAATCCAGGAAGAGGGAAGAGGGAGAGGGGGTGGAAGTGTGTGGATGTGCATTGACAGTGAGTCTTAAGAACGTCTGAATGAATCCAGGAAGAGGGAACAGGCAGAGGGGATGGAAGTGTGTGGATGTGCACCGGCTGTGAGTCTGAAAACCGTTCGAGTGAATCCAGGAAGAGGGAACAGGCAGAGGCGATGGAAGTGTGTGGGTGTGCATAGACTGTGAGTCTTAAAACCGTCTACGTGAATCCAGGAAGAGGGTAGAGGGAGAGGGGCTGGAAGTGTTTGTGCTGTGCACAAGCTGTGAGTCTAAAGAACGTCTGAGTGAATCCAGGAAGAGGGAAGAGGGAGAGGGGCTGGAAGTGTGTGTGCTGTGCACAGGCTGTGAGTCTTAAGAACGTCTGAATGAATCCAGGAAGAGGGAACAGGGAGAGGGGATGGAAGTGTGTGGATGTGCACCGGCTGTGAGTCTTAAAACCGTTCGAGTGAATCGAGGAAGAGGGAAGATGGAGAGGGGGTGGAAGTGTGTGGATGTGCATAGACTGTGAGTCTTAAAACCGATCAAGTGAATCTAGGAAGAGGGAACAGGCAGAGGGGATGGAAGTGTGTGGATGTGCACCAGCTGTGAGTCTAAAAACCGTCTGATTGAATCCAGGAAGAGGGAAGAGGCAGAGGGCTGGAAGTGTGTGGATGTGCACCAGCTGTGAGTCTTAAAACTGTTTGGGTGAATCCAGGAAGAGGGAAGAGGCAGAGGGGCTGGAAGTGTGTGGATGTGCACCGGCTGTGAGTCTTAAAACCGTCTGAGTGAATCCAGGATGAGGGAAGAGGCAGAGGGGCTGGAAGTGTGTGGATGTGCACCGGCTGTGAGTCTTAAAACCGTCTGAGTGAATCCAGGATGAGGGAAGAGACAGAGGGGATGGAAGTGTGTGGGTGTGCATAGACTATGAGTCATAAAACCGTCTACGTGAATCCAGGAAGAGAGAAGAGGGAGAGGGGGTGGAAGTGTGTGGATGTGCATAGACTGTGAGTCTTAAAACCATCTTCGTGAATCCAGGAAGAGGGAAGAGGGAGAGGGGCTGGAAGTGTGTGTGCTGTGCACCGGTTGTGACTCTTAAAAGTGTTTGATTGAATCCAGGAAGAGGGAAGAGGCAGAGGGGCTGGAAGTGTGTGGATGTGCACCAGCTGTGAGTCTTAAAACTGTTTGGGTGAATCCAGGAAGAGGGAAGAGGCAGAGGGGCTGGAAGTGTGTGGATATACACTGGCTGTGAGTCTTAAAAACGTTTGAGTGAATCCAGGAAGAGGGAAGAGGCAGAGGGGCTGGAAGTGTGTGGATGTGCACCGGCTGTGAGTCTTAAAACCGTCTGAGTGAATCCAGGATGAGGGAAGAGACAGAGGGGATGGAAGTGTGTGGGTGTGCATAGACTATGAGTCATAAAACCGTCTACGTGAATCCAGGAAGAGGGAAGAGGGAGAGGGGGTGGAAGTGTGTGGATGTGCATAGACTGTGAGTCTTAAAACCGTCTTCGTGAATCCAGGAAGAGGGAAGAGGGAGAGGGGCTGGAAGTGTGTGTGCTGTGCACAGGCTGTGAGTCTTAAGAACGTCTGAGTGAATCCAGGAAGAGGGAAGAGGCAGAGGGGTTGGAAGTGTGTGGATGTGCACCAGCTGTGAGTCTTAAAACCGTTTGGGTGAATCCAGGAAGAGGGAAGAGGCAGAGGGGCTGGAAGTGTGTGGATGTGCACCGGCTGTGAGTCTTAAAACCGTCTGAGTGAATCCAGGAAGAGGGAAGAGGCAGAGGGGATGGAAGTGTGTGGATGTGCATAGACTGTGAGTCTTAAAACCGTCTACGTGAATCCAGGAAGAGGGAAGAGGGAGAGGGGCTGGAAGTGTGTGGAATGTGAACAGCTGTGAGTCTTAAAACCGTTTGAGTGAATCCAGGAAGAGGGAAGAGGCAGAGGGGCTGGAAGTGTGTGGATGTGCACCGGCTGTGAGTCTTAAAACCGTTCGAGTGAATCCAGGAAGAGGGAACAGGCAGAGGGGATGGAAGTGTGTGGATGTGCATAGACTGTGAGTCATAAAACCGTCTACGTGAACCCAGGAAGAGGGAAGAGGAGAGGGGTGGAAGTGTGTGGATATGCATAGACTGTGAGTCTTAAAACCGCCTACGTGAATCCAGGAAGAGGGAAGAGGGAGAGGGGCTGGAAGTGTGTGTGCTGTGCACAAGCTGTGAGTCTAAAGAACGTCTGAGTGAATCCAGGAAGAGGGAAGAGGGAGAGGGGCTGGAAGTGTTTGTGCTGTGCACAGGCTGTGAGTCTTAAGAACATCTGATTGAATCCAGGAAGAGGGAAGAGGCAGAGGGGCTGGAAGTGTGTGGATGTGCACCGGCTGTGAGTCTTAAAACCGTTTGAGTGAATCCAGGAAGAGGGAAGAGGCAGAGGGGCTGGAAGTGTGTGAATGTGCACCGGCTGTGAGTCTTAAAACCGTTCGAGTGAATCGAGGAAGAGGGAAGATGGAGAGGGGGTGGAAGTGTGTGGATGTGCATAGACTGTGAGTCTTAAAACCGTCTAGTGAATCCAGGAAGAGGGAAGAGGCAGAGGGGATGGAAGTGTGTGGATGTGCACCAGCTGTGAGTCTTAAAACCGTCTGAGTGAATCCAGGAAGAGGGAAGAGGCAGAGGGGCTGGAAGTGTGTGGATGTGCACCAGCTGTGAGTCTTAAAACCGTCTGATTGAATCCAGGAAGAGGGAAGAGGCAGAGGGGCTGGAAGTGTGTGGATGTGCACCGGCTGTGAGTCTTAAAACCGTCTGAGTGAATCCAGGAAGAGGGAAGAGGCAGAGGGGCTGGAAGTGTGTGGATGTGCACCGGCTGTGAGTCTTAAAACCGTCTGAGTGAATCCAGGATGAGGGAAGAGACAGAGGGGATGGAAGTGTGTGGGTGTGCATAGACTATGAGTCATAAAACCGTCTACGTGAATCCAGGAAGAGGGAAGAGGGAGAGGGGGTGGAAGTGTGTGGATGTGCATAGACTGTGAGTCTTAAAACCGTCTTCGTGAATCCAGGAAGAGGGAAGAGGGAGAGGGGCTGGAAGTGTGTGTGCTGTGCACCGGCTGTGAGTCTTAAAACCGTATACGTGAATCCAGGAAGAGGGAAGAGGCAGAGGGGCTGGAAGTGTGTGGATGTGCACCAGCTGTGAGTCTTAAAACCGTTTGAGTGAATCCAGGAAGAGGGAAGAGGCAGAGGGGCTGGAAGTGTGTGGATATGCACCGGCTGTGAGTCTTAAAACCGTTTGAGTGAATCCAGGAAGAGGGAAGAGGCAGAGGGGCTGGAAGTGTGTGGATGTGCACCGGCTGTGAGTCTTAAAACCGTTCGAGTGAATCCAGGAAGAGGGAAGAGGCAGAGGGGATGGAAGTGTGTGGATGTGCATAGACTGTGAGTCATAAAGCCGTCTACGTGAATCCAGGAAGAGGGAAGAGAGAGGGGTGGAAGTGTGTGGATATGCATAGACTGTGAGTCTTAAAACCGTCTACGTGAATCCAGGAAGAGGGAAGAGGGAGAGGGGCTGGAAGTGTGTGTGCTGTGCACAAGCTGTGAGTCTAAAGAACGTCTGAGTGAATCCAGGAAGAGGGAAGAGGGAGAGGGGCTGGAAGTGTGTGTGCTGTGCACAGGCTGTGAGTCTTAAGAACATCTGAGTGAATCCAGGAAGAGGGAAGAGGCAGAGGGGCTGGAAGTGTGTGGATGTGCACCGGCTGTGAGTCTTAAAACCGTTTGAGTGAATCCAGGAAGAGGGAAGAGGCAGAGGGGCTGGAAGTGTGTGGATGTGCACCGGCTGTGAGTCTTAAAACCGTCTGAGTGAATCCAGGAAGAGGGAAGAGGGAGAGGGGGTGGAAGTGTGTGGATGTGCATAGACTGTGAGTCTTAAAACCGTCTAAGTGAATCCAGGAAGAGGGAACAGGCAGAGGGGATGGAAGTGTGTGGATGTGCACCAGCTGTGAGTCTTAAAACCGTCTGAGTGAATCCAGGAAGAGGGAAGAGGCAGAGGGGCTGGAAGTGTGTGGATGTGCACCAGCTGTGAGTCTTAAAACTGTTTGAGTGAATCCAGGAAGAGGGAAGAGGCAGAGGGGCTGGAAGTGTGTGGATGTGCACCGGCTGTGAGTCTTAAAACCGTCTGAGTGAATCCAGGATGAGGGAAGAGACAGAGGGGATGGAAGTGTGTGGGTGTGCATAGACTATGAGTCATAAAACCGTCTACGTGAATCCAGGAAGAGGGAAGAGGGAGAGGGGGTGGAAGTGTGTGGATGTGCACCGGCTGTGAGTCTTAAAACCGTTCGAGTGAATCCAGGAAGAGGGAACAGGCAGAGGGGATGGAAGTGTGTGGATGTGCACCAGGCTGTGAGTCTTAAAACCGTCTGAGTGAATCCAGGAAGAGGGAAGAGGCAGAGGGGCTGGAAGTGTGTGGATGTGCACCGGCTGTGAGTCTTAAAACCGTTCGAGTGAATCCAGGAAGAGGGAAGAGGCAGAGGGGATGGAAGTGTGTGGATGTGCATAGACTGTGAGTCTTAAAACCGATCAAGTGAATCCAGGAAGAGGGAACAGGCAGAGGGGATGGAAGTGTGTGGATGTGCACCAGCTGTGAGTCTTAAAACCGTCTGATTGAATCCAGGAAGAGGGAAGAGGCAGAGGGGCTGGAAGTGTGTGGATGTGCACCAGCTGTGAGTCTTAAAACCGTTTGGGTGAATCCAGGAAGAGGGAAGAGGCAGAGGGGCTGGAAGTGTGTGGATGTGCACCGGCTGTGAGTCTTAAAACCGTCTGAGTGAATCCAGGATGAGGGAAGAGACAGAGGGGATGGAAGTGTGTGGGTGTGCATAGACTGTGAGTCATAAAACCGTCTACGTGAATCCAGGAAGAGGGAAGAGGGAGAGGGGGTGGAAGTGTGTGGATGTGCACCAGCTGTGAGTCTTAAAACCGTTCGAGTGAATCCAGGAAGAGGGAAGAGGGAGAGGGGCTGGAAGTGTGTGGATGTGCACCGGCTGTGAGTCTTAAAACCGTTCGAGTGAATCCAGGAAGAGGGAAGAGGCAGAGGGGATGGAAGTGTGTGGATGTGCATAGACTGTGAGTCATAAAACCGTCTACGTGAATCCAGGAAGAGGGAAGAGGGAGAGGGGGTGGAAGTGTGTGGATGTGCATAGACTGTGAGTCTTAAAACCGTTCGAGTGAATCCAGGAAGAGGGAACAGGCAGAGGGGATGGAAGTGTGTGGATGTGCACAGGCTGTGAGTCATAAAACCGTCTACGTGAATCCAGGAAGAGGGAAGAGGGAGAGGGGGTGGAAGTGTGTGGATGTGCACAGACTGTGAGTCTTAAAACCGTTCGAGTGAATCCAGGAAGAGGGAACAGGCAGAGGGGATGGAAGTGTGTGGATGTGCATAGACTGTGAGTCATAAAACCGTCTACGTGAATCCAGGAAGAGGGAAGAGGGAGAGGGGGTGGAAGTGTGTGGATGTGCATAGACTGTGAGTCTTAAAACCGTTCAAGTGAATCCAGGAAGAGGGAACAGGCAGAGGGGCTGGAAGTGTGTGGATGTGCACCGGCTGTGAGTCTTAAAACCGTCTGAGTGAATCCAGGATGAGGGAAGAGACAGAGGGGATGGAAGTGTGTGGGTGTGCATAGACTATGAGTCATAAAACCGTCTACGTGAATCCAGGAAGAGGGAAGAGGGAGAGGGGGTGGAAGTGTGTGGATGTGCATAGACTGTGAGTCTTAAAACCATCTTCGTGAATCCAGGAAGAGGGAAGAGGGAGAGGGGCTGGAAGTGTGTGTGCTGTGCACAGGCTGTGAGTCTTAAAACCGTCTACGTGAATCCAGGAAGAGGGAAGAGGGAGAGGGGCTGGAAGTGTGTGGATGTGCATAGGCTGTGAGTCTTAAAACGTCTGAGTGAATCCAGGAAGAGGGAAGAGGCAGAGGGGCTGGAAGTGTGTGGATGTGCACAGGCTGTGAGTCTTAAGAACGTCTGAATGAATCCAGGAAGAGGGAACAGGCAGAGGGGATGGAAGTGTGTGGATGTGCACCGGCTGTGAGTCTTAAAACCGTTCGAGTGAATCCAGGAAGAGGGAAGAGGGAGAGGGGGTGGAAGTGTGTGGATGTGCATAGACTGTGAGTCTTAAAACCGTTCAAGTGAATCCAGGAAGAGGGAACAGGCAGAGGGGCTGGAAGTGTGTGGATGTGCACCGGCTGTGAGTCTTAAAACCGTCTGAGTGAATCCAGGAAGAGGGAAGAGGCAGAGGGCTGGAAGTGTGTGGATGTGCACCAGCTGTGAGTCTTAAAACCGTTTGGATGAATCCAGGATGAGGGAAGAGACAGAGGGGATGGAAGTGTGTGGATGTGCACCGGCTGTGAGTCTTAAAACCGTCTGAGTGAATCCAGGATGAGGGAAGAGACAGAGGGGATGGAAGTGTGTGGGTGTGCATAGACTATTAGTCATAAAACCGTCTACGTGAATCCAGGAAGAGGGAAGAGGGAGAGGGGGTGGAAGTGTGTGGATGTGCATAGACTGTGAGTCTTAAAACCGTCTTCGTGAATCCAGGAAGAGGGAAGAGGGAGAGGGGCTGGAAGTGTGTGTGCTGTGCACAGGCTGTGAGTCTTAAGAACGTCTGAATGAATCCAGGAAGAGGGAAGAGGCAGAGGGGATGGAAGTGTGTGGATGTGCACCGGCTGTGAGTCTTAAAACCGTTCGAGTGAATCCAGGAAGAGGGAAGAGGCAGAGGGGCTGGAAGTGTGTGTGCTGTGCACAGGCTGTGAGTCTTAAGAACGTCTGAGTGAATCCAGGAAGAGGGAAGAGGCAGAGGGGCTGGAAGTGTGTGGATGTGCACCAGCTGTGAGTCTTAAAAACCGTCTGAGTGAATCCAGGAAGAGGGAAGAGGCAGAGGGGCTGGAAGTGTGTGGATGTGCACCAGCTGTGAGTCTTAAAACTGTTTGGGTGAATCCAGGAAGAGGGAAGAGGCAGAGGGGCTGGAAGTGTGTGGATGTGCACCGGCTGTGAGTCTTAAAACCGTCTGAGTGAATCCAGGATGAGGGAAGAGACAGAGGGGATGGAAGTGTGTGGGTGTGCATAGACTATGAGTCATAAAACCGTCTACGTCAATCCAGGAAGAGGGAACAGGTAGAGGGGATGGAAGTGTGTGGATATGCACCAGCTGTGAGTCTTAAAACCGTTCGAGTGAATCCAGGAAGAGGGAAGAGGCAGAGGGGATGGAAGTGTGTGGATGTGCATAGACTGTGAGTCTTAAAACCGTCTACGTGAATCCAGGAAGAGGGAAGAGGGAGAGGGGGTGGAAGTGTGTGGATGTGCATAGACTGTGAGTCTTAAAACCGATCAAGTGAATCCAGGAAGAGGGAACAGGCAGAGGGGATGGAAGTGTGTGGATGTGCACCAGCTGTGAGTCTTAAAACCGTCTGAGTGAATCCAGGAAGAGGGAAGAGGCAGAGGGGCTGGAAGTGTGTGGATGTGCACCAGCTGTGAGTCTTAAAACCGTTCGAGTGAATCCAGGAAGAGGGAACAGGCAGAGGGGCTGGAAGTGTGTGGATGTGCACCGGCTGTGAGTCTTAAAACCGTCTGAGTGAATCCAGGATGAGGGAAGAGACAGAGGGGATGGAAGTGTGTGGGTGTGCATAGACTATGAGTCATAAAACCGTCTACGTGAATCCAGGAAGAGGGAAGAGGGAGAGGGGGTGGAAGTGTGTGGATGTGCATAGACTGTGAGTCTTAAAACCATCTTCGTGAATCCAGGAAGAGGGAAGAGGGAGAGGGGCTGGAAGTGTGTGTGCTGTGCACAGGCTGTGAGTCTTAAGAACGTCTGAATGAATCCAGGAAGAGGGAACAGGCAGAGGGGATGGAAGTGTGTGGATGTGCACCGGCTGTGAGTCTGAAAACCGTTCGAGTGAATCCAGGAAGAGGGAACAGGCAGAGGGGCTGGAAGTGTGTGGATGTGCACCGGCTGTGAGTCTTAAAAGTGTTTGAGTGAATCCAGGAAGAGGGAAGAGGCAGAGGGGCTGGAAGTGTGTGGATGTGCACCGGCTGTGAGTCTTAAGAACGTCTGAGTGAATCCAGGAAGAGGGAAGAGGCAGAGGGGTGGAAGTGTGTGGATGTGCACAGGCTGTGAGTCTTAAAACCGTTCGAGTGAATCCAGGAAGAGGGAACAGGCAGAGGGGCTGGAAGTGTGTGGATGTGCACCGGCTGTGAGTCTTAAAAGTGTTTGAGTGAATCCAGGAAGAGGGAACAGGCAGAGGGGATGGAAGTGTGTGGATGTGCATAGACTGTGAGTCATAAAACCGTCTACGTGAATCCAGGAAGAGGGAAGAGGGAGAGGGGGTGGAAGTGTGTGGATGTGCATAGACTGTGAGTCTTAAAACCGTCTACGTGAATCCAGGAAGAGGGAAGAGGGAGAGGGGCTGGAAGTGTGTGTGCTGTGCACAGGCTGTGAGTCTAAAGAACGTCTGAGTGAATCCAGGAAGAGGGAAGAGGGAGAGGGGCTGGAAGTGTGTGTGCTGTGCACAGGCTGTGAGTCTTAAGAACGTCTGAGTGAATCCAGGAAGAGGGAAGAGGCAGAGGGGCTGGAAGTGTGTGGATGTGCACCGGCTGTGAGTCTTAAAACCGTTTGAGTGAATCCAGGAAGAGGGAAGAGGCAGAGGGGATGGAAGTGTGTGGATGTGCACCGGCTGTGAGTCTTAAAACCGTCTACGTGAATCCAGGAAGAGGGAAGAGGGAGAGGGGGTGGAAGTGTGTGGATGTGCATAGACTGTGAGTCTTAAAACCGTCTACGTGAATCCAGGAAGAGGGAAGAGGCAGAGGGGATGGAAGTGTGTGGATGTGCACAGCTATGAGTCTAAAACCGTCTAGTGAATCCAGGAAGAGGGAAGAGGAGAGGGGTGGAAGTGTGTGGATGTGCATAGACTGTGAGTCTTAAAACCATCTTCGTGAATCCAGGAAGAGGGAAGAGGGAGAGGGGCTGGAAGTATGTGTGCTGTGCACAGACTGTGAGTCTTAAGAACGTCTGAATGAATCCAGGAAGAGGGAACAGGCAGAGGGGATGGAAGTGTGTGGATGTGCACCGGCTGTGAGTCTGAAAACCGTTCGAGTGAATCCAGGAAGAGGGAACAGGCAGAGGGGATGGAAGTGTGTGGATGTGCACCGGCTGTGAGTCTGAAAACCGTTCGAGTGAATCCAGGAAGAGGGAACAGGCAGAGGGGATGGAAGTGTGTGGATATGCACCGGCTGTGACTCTTAAAAGTGTTTGAGTGAATCCAGGAAGAGGGAAGAGGCAGAGGGGCTGGAAGTGTGTGGATGTGCCCCGGCTGTGAGTCTCAAAACCGTCTACGTGAATCCAGGAAGAGGGAGAGGGGGTGGAAGTGTGTGGATGTGCACCGGCTGTGAGTCTGAAAACCGTTCGAGTGAATCCAGGAAGAGGGAACAGGCGGAGGGGTTGGAAGTGTGTGGATATGCACCGGCTGTGACTCTTAAAAGTGTTTGAGTGAATCCAGGAAGAGGGAAGAGGCAGAGGGGCTGGAAGTGTGTGGATGTGCCCCGGCTGTGAGTCTCAAAACCGTCTACGTGAATCCAGGAAGAGGGAAGAGGGAGAGGGGGTGGAAGTGTGTGGATGTGCACCGGCTGTGAGTCTTAAAACCGTTCGAGTGAATCCAGGAAGAGGGAAGAGGCAGAGGGGCTGGAAGTGTGTGGATGTGCACCGGCTGTGAGTCTTAAAAGTGTTTGAGTGAATCCAGGAAGAGGGAAGAGGCAGAGGGGCTGGAAGTGTGTGGATGTGCACCGGCTGTGAGTCTTAAAACTGTCTACGTGAATCCAGGAAGAGGGAAGAGGGAGAGGGGCTGGAAGTGTGTGGATGTGCACAGGCTGTGAGTCTTAAAACCGTCTACGTGAATCCAGGAAGAGGGAAGAGGGAGAGGGGCTGGAAGTGTGTGTGCTGTGCACAGGCTGTGAGTCTTAAGAACGTCTGAGTGAATCCAGGAAGAGGGAAGAGGCAGAGGGGCTGGAAGTGTGTGGATGTGCACCGGCTGTGAGTCTTAAAACCGTTTAGGTGAATCCGGGAAGAGGGAAGAGGCAGAGGGGCTGGAAGTGTGTGGATGTACACCTGCTGTGAGTCTTAAAACCGTCTGAGTGAATACAGGAAGAGGGAAGAGTCAGAGGGGATGGAAGTGTGTGGATGTGCACCTGCTGTGAGTCATAAAACCGTCTGCGTGAATCCAGGAAGAGGGAAGAGGGAGAGGGGCTGGAAGTGTGTGTGATGTGCACAGGCTGTGAGTCTAAAAACGTCTGAGTGAATCCAGGAAGAGGGAAGAGGCAGAGGGGCTGGAAGTGTGTGGATGTGCACAGGCTGTGAGTCTTAAAACCGTCTGACGTGAATCCAGGAAGAGGGAAGAGGCAGAGGGGCTGGAAGTGTGTGGATGTGCACAGGCTGTGAGTCTTAAAACGTCTGAGTGAATCCAGGAAGAGGGAAGAGGCAGAGGGGCTGGAAGTGTGTGGATATGCACAGGCTGTGAGTCTTAAAACCGTTTGAGTGAATCCAGGAAGAGGGAAGAGGCAGAGGGGCTGGAAGTGTGTGTGCTGTGCACAGGCTGTGAGTCTTAAGAACGTCTGAGTGAATCCAGGAAGAGGGAAGAGGCAGAGGGGCTGGAAGTGTGTGGATGTGCACTGGCTGTGAGTCTTAAAACCGTTTGAGTGAATCCAGGAAGAGGGAAGAGGCAGAGGGGCTGGAAGTGTGTGGATGTGCACCGGCTGTGAGTCTTAAAACCGTCTGAGTGAATCCAGGAAGAGGGAACAGGCAGAGGGGATGGAAGTGTGTGGATATGCACCGGCTGTGAGTCTTAAAAGTGTTTGAGTGAATCCAGGAAGAGGGAAGAGGCAGAGGGGCTGGAAGTGTGTGGATGTGCACCGGCTGTGAGTCTTAAAACCGTCTACGTGAATCCAGGAAGAGGGAAGAGGGAGAGGGGCTGGAAGTGTGTGGATGTGCACAGCTGTGAGTCTTAAAACGTCTGAGTGAATCCAGGAAGAGGGAAGAGGAGAGGGGCTGGAAGTGTGTGGCTGTGCACAGGCTGTGAGTCTTAAGAACGTCTGAGTGAATCCAGGAAGAGGGAAGAGGCAGAGGGGCTGGAAGTGTGTGGATGTGCACCGGCTGTGAGTCTTAAAACCGTTCGAGTGAATCCAGGAAGAGGGAAGAGGCAGAGGGGCTGGAAGTGTGTGGATGTGCACCGGCTGTGAGTCTTAAAACCGTCTGAGTGAATCCAGGAAGAGGGAACAGGCAGAGGGGATGGAAGTGTGTGGATGTGCACAGACTGTGAGTCTTAAAACCGTCTACGTGAATCCAGGAAGAGGGAAGAGGGAGAGGGGCTGGAAGTGTGTGGATGTGCACAGGCTGTGAGTCTTAAAACCGTCTGAGTGAATCCAGGAAGAGGGAAGAGGCAGAGGGGCTGGAAGTGTGTGGATGTGCATAGACTGTGAGTCTTAAAACCGTCTACGTGAATCCAGGAAGAGGGAAGAGGGAGAGGGGCTGGAAGTGTGTGGATGTGCACAGGCTGTGAGTCTTAAGAACGTCTGAGTGAATCCAGGAAGAGGGAAGAGGCAGAGGGGCTGGAAGTGTGTGTGCTGTGCACAGGCTGTGAGTCTTAAGAACGTCTGAATGAATCCAGGAAGAGGGAAGAGGCAGAGGGGCTGGAAGTGTGTGGATGTGCACAGGCTGTGAGTCTTAAAACCGTCTACGTGAATCCAGGAAGAGGGAAGAGGCAGAGGGGATGGAAGTGTGTGGATGTGCACCGGCTGTGAGTCATAAAACCGTCTACGTGAATCCAGGAAGAGGGAAGAGGGAGAGGGGGTGGAAGTGTGTGGATGTGCATAGACTGTGAGTCTTAAAACCGTCTACGTGAATCCAGGAAGAGGGAAGAGGCAGAGGGGTGGAAGTGTGTGGATGTGCACTAGCTGTGAGTCTTAAAACCGTCTGAGTGAATCCAGGAAGAGGGAAGAGGCAGAGGGGATGGAAGTGTGTGGATGTGCACCAGCTGTGAGTCTTAAAACCGTCTGAGTGAATCCAGGAAGAGGGAAGAGGCAGAGGGGCTGGAAGTGTGTGGATGTGCACCAGCTGTGAGTCTTAAAACCGTCTGAGTGAATCCAGGAAGAGGGAAGAGGCAGAGGGGCTGGAAGTGTGTGGATGTGCACCGGCTGTGAGTCTTGAAACCATCTGAGTGAATCCAGGAAGAGGGAACAGGCAGAGGGGATGGAAGTGTGTGGATGTGCATAGACTGTGAGTCATAAAACCGTCTACGTGAATCCAGGAAGAGGGAAGAGGGAGAGGGGTGGAAGTGTGTGGATGTGCACTGACTGTGAGTCTTAAGAACGTCTGAGTGAATCCAGGAAGAGGGAAGAGGGAGAGGGGGTGGAAGTGTGTGGATGTGCACCGGCTGTGAGTCTGTAAACCGTTCGAGTGAATCCAGGAAGAGGGAACAGGCAGAGGGGATGGAAGTGTGTGGATGTGCACCGGCTGTGAGTCTTAAAACGTCTGAGTGAATCCAGGAAGAGGGAAGAGGCAGAGGGGCTGGAAGTGTGTGGATGTGCCCCGGCTGTGAGTCTTAAAACCGTTCGAGTGAATCCAGGAAGAGGGAACAGGCAGAGGGGATGGAAGTGTGTGGATGTGCATAGACTGTGAGTCATAAAACCGTCTACGTGAATCCAGGAAGAGGGAAGAGGGAGAGGGGTGGAAGTGTGTGGATATGCATAGACTGTGAGTCTTAAAACCGTCTACGTGAATCCAGGAAGAGGGAAGAGGGAGAGGGGCTGGAAGTGTGTGTGCTGTGCACAGGCTGTGAGTCTTAAGAACGTCTGAATGAATCCAGGAAGAGGGAAGAGGCAGAGGGGCTGGAAGTGTGTGGATGTGCACAGACTGTGAGTCTTAAAACCGTCTGACGTGAATCCAGGAAGAGGGAAGAGGCAGAGGGGATGGAAGTGTGTGGATGTGCACCGGCTGTGAGTCTTAAAACCGTCTACGTGAATCCAGGAAGAGGGAAGAGGCAGAGGGGCTGGAAGTGTGTGGATGTGCACCGGCTGTGAGTCTTAAAACCGTTCGAGTGAATCCAGGAAGAGGGAACAGGCAGAGGGGATGGAAGTGTGTGGATATGCACCAGCTGTGAGTCTTAAAACCGTTCAAGTGAATCCAGGAAGAGGGAAGAGACAGAGGGGCTGAAAGTGTGTGGATGTGCATAGACTATGAGTCTTAAAACCGTCTACGTCAATCCAGGAAGAGGGAACAGGCAGAGGGGATGGAAGTGTGTGGATGTGCACCAGCTGTGAGTCTTAAAACCGTTCAAGTGAATCCAGGAAGAGGGAACAGGCAGAGGGGATGGAAGTGTGTGGATGTGCATAGATTGTGATTCTTAAAACCGTCTACGTGAATCCAGGAAGAGGGAACAGGCAGAGGGGCTGGAAGTGTGTGTGCTGTGCACAGGCTGTGAGTCTTAAGAACGTCTGAATGAATCCAGGAAGAGGGAAGAGGCAGAGGGGCTGGAAGTGTGTGGATGTACACTGGCTGTGAGTCTTAAAACCGTTTGAGTGAATCCAGGAAGAGGGAAGAGGCAGAGGGGCTGGAAGTGTGTGGATGTGCACCAGCTGTGAGTCTTAAAACGTTGAGTGAATCCAGGAAGAGGGAACAGGCAGAGGGGATGGAAGTGTATGGATGTGCACCGGCTGTGAGTCTTAAAACAGTCTGAGTGAATCCAGGAAGAGGGAAGAGGCAGAGGGGCTGGAAGTGTGTGGATGTGCACCGGCTGTGAGTCTTAAAACCGTCTACGTGAATCCAGGAAGAGGGAAGAGGGAGAGGGGCTGGAAGTGTGTGTGCTGTGCACAGGCTGTGAGTCTTAAGAACGTCTGAGTGAATCCAGGAAGAGGGAAGAGGGAGAGGGGTTGGAAGTGTGTGTGCATGTGCACAGGCTGTGAGTCTTAAGAACGTCTGAGTGAATCCAGGAAGAGGGAAGAGGCAGAGGGGCTGGAAGTGTGTGGATGTGCACCGGCTGTGAGTCTTAAAACCGTTTGGATGAATCCAGGAAGAGGGAAGAGACAGAGGGGATGGAAGTGTGTGGATGTGCACCGGCTGTGAGTCTTAAAACCGTCTACGTGAATCCAGGAAGAGGGAAGAGGGAGAGGGGGTGGAAGTGTGTGGATGTGCACAGACTGTGAGTCTTAAAACCGTCTACGTGAATCCAGGAAGAGGGAAGAGGGAGAGGGGCTGGAAGTGTGTGTGCTGTGCACAGGCTGTGAGTCTTAAGAACATCTGAGTGAATCCAGGAAGAGGGAAGAGGCAGAGGGGCTGGAAGTGTGTGGATGTGCACCGGCTGTGAGTCTTAAAACCGTCTGAGTGAATCCAGGAAGAGGGAAGAGGCAGAGGGGCTGGAAGTGTGTGGATGTGCACCGGCTGTGAGTCTTAAAACCGTTCGAGTGAATCCAGGAAGAGGGAACAGGCAGAGGGGATGGAAGTGTGTGGATATGCACCAGCTGTGAGTCTTAAAACCGTTCAAGTGAATCCAGGAAGAGGGAACAGGCAGAGGGGATGGAAGTGTGTGGATGTGCATAGATTGTGATTCTTAAAACCGTCTACGTGAATCCAGGAAGAGGGAAGAGGGAGAGGGGCTGGAAGTGTGTGTGCTGTGCACAGGCTGTGAGTCTTAAGAACGTCTGAATGAATCCAGGAAGAGGGAAGAGGCAGAGGGGCTGGAAGTGTGTGGATGTACAGTGGCTGTGAGTCTTAAAAGTGTTTGAGTGAATCCAGGAAGAGGGAACAGGCAGAAGGGAGGGAAGTGTGTGGATATGCACCGGGTGTGAGTCTTAAAAGTGTTTGAGTGAATCCAGGAAGAGGGAAGAGGCAGAGGGGCTGGAAGTGTGTGGATGTGCACCGGCTGTGAGTCTTAAAACCGCCTATGTGAATCCAGGAAGAGGGAAGAGGGAGAGGGGCTGGAAGTGTTTGTGCTGTGCACAAGCTGTGAGTCTAAAGAACGTCTGAGTGAATCCAGGAAGAGGGAAGAGGGAGAGGGGCTGGAAGTGTTTGTGCTGTGCACAGGCTGTGAGTCTTAAGAACATCTTTTTTTTTTTTTTATATATAAATATTTATTTATTTTTTTTCTTTAAAAAGACAAGACAACACATAAAATACAAGAGCAGGGAAGTAAAAAAAAAAAAAACACATTTTCATCAAGCATGTCGTTTGGTTACAAGTTTTTGTGCGATGGTTTTTACAATTAAGGATGCGGTCACTAATTATCCATTAAATATAGTTAAATATTTCATTGAGCATTGCATGTTCAAGTTACCATAGTATTCTTTCTTTTATGACAACCCTTATTTCTTTATCTCTATAATTATGTACTAGGTAGCAATAGGTCTTTATAAAATTGTATCACCATTCTCTCAAAAATAAAGGTGGAGATTAAGTCAAAGAAAAAAAGAAACTCATTACTTCATATAAGACATTTCTATTTTCCATTAATCTTAAAGTTTCCAATCATCCTCAACTCCAAATTTAATTTCCCATTATTATTTGTCAATCCATGTAGTCATTAAATATTTTAATCTATATTCACATCCATTGTTCATTACATCATCATTATTCCATTTTATATTATAGAATAGTCACCAGCCACAATCATACCTAACAATTTAAATCATCTCACTCTTATACATTAAATACATTATTATTCTTATCTCGTATAAGTAAATGGTCTATTTCATAATAAAGGCTTAATATGTATAGAAAGAGAAAGAAAGGAGAAAGAAAAAAAAGAGAGATTTTTTCAAAACATTAAGTATAACTTTCTATTATTATTACATATGAGATAGGGTAAAGAAAAAGAAAAGATTCACTTCCAAGTTTTTTTATCCAACCATTGATAAAACAAGTCCCATACTTTATAAAATTGCTCATCCTCTAATTCTCTAATTTCAAATGTAAGTTTACTCATTTCTGCACAGTTCATTATCTTCCGAACAATTTCCTCCTCTGTTGGTACTTTCTCATTTTTCCAGTATTTAGCAAATACAATTCTAGCAGCTGTTAACACATTTATGATCAAATATTTCAAGTCTTTATTGTATGTTTCTGGTATTATTCCCAATAAAAAAAGTTCTGGTTTCAAGTCTATATGTTTATGTATCATTTTCTCCAACCACATGTGTATTTTAGTCCAGTATCTTTTAGCTTCAGGACAAGTCCACCACATGTGGTAGTATGTGCCCGGTGTATGTTGACATTTCCAGCATTTTTCAGACTTATTCTTCGACATTCTTGCTATTCTCGATGGGGATAAATGCCACCTATAAAACATCTTATACAAATTTTCTTTATATGCAGTTGACATTGTCATTTTATAATTTCCAAGTTTTCTGCCAATTCTTCTTTTTGTTTTCGGGGTATATTTTTTGTTAAAATCTTTGTTTTGTCTTTGTTTATTTTTAAACCTGCAACTTTTCCATACGCCTCAATTTCTCCTATCAGTTTAGGTGCAGATTGAAATGGCTCCTCAAGAATGAAGACTAAGTCGTCAGCAAATGCTTGCAACTTGTATTCTTCCTTTTTGATGGTCATTCCCTTTATTTCTTCCTCTTCTCTAATCTTTCTATTTAGTACTTCTAATGTTAAAACAAAAAGCAGTGGTGACAGTGGGCAGCCTTGTCTCGTACCTCTTTTAATTTCAATTGGATCCGTCAGCTCTCCGTTTATCATTATCTTGGCTGTTTGCTTGTGATATATCGTTTGTATGGCTTGAATAAAATTCTTACCAAAGTTCATTTGTTCCATTTGTTGAATCATAAATGTCCAATTCACGTTATCAAAGGCTTTCTGCGCATCCAAGAAGATCAAAGCCATTTGCTTCTCAGAGTGGGCCTGATAATATTCTAAGGTATTTAGAATTGTCCTTATATTGTCTCTAATTTGCCTCTTTGGTAAAAAACCATTTTGGTCCGGATGGATAAACCCATTTAGGTATTTTTTCAGTCTCTCTGCCAGTATTGAGGCAAATAGTTTATAGTCTGAGTTCAACAAGGAGATAGGTCTATAGTTCTTAATTTGCGTATGGTCTGCCTCCTCTTTGGGTATTAATGTAATATATGCCTCCAACCATGAATTAGGTATTTTACTTTCAATCATTACTTCATTCATGACTTCTAGTAATGGAACGGCCAAGGATTTTTCTAATGTTCTATAGAATTCCACAGGAAGGCCATCCGGTCCCGGGGCCTTCCCATTATTTTGTCTTTTAAGGGCCTCAGTTAATTCCATCATTGTTATTTTGTCTTCAAATATAGTTCTAGTATCATTTGGTATTTGGGGGAGTTTGGCGTTTTGTAAATATTGTTTCACTTCTTTCTCTTCTATGTTCTCTTGTTCATACAACTTGGCATAGTAATCTTGAATAATTTTCCTTTTTTCCATATTTCCATAATGCAATTGTCCTTGTTCATCTCTTAGTTGTAGTATTTTCTTGGTCTCTCTTTCTTTTCTCAGTTTATAAGCCAGCCATCTGCCTGGTTTATTTGCATTTTCAAAATAGTTCTGTTTGGCGCCTCTGATTTTTTGGGCCAGGTCCTCCTTTTCCAGTAGGTCAAGTTTGTGTTTTATTGTGTCCATCTTTATTTTAATCTCTTTCTTTTGTGGAGATTTCTGTAGTTCTTTTTCCAGTGTGATGTAATCTTTTTCTAGATCCTTAGACACTTGTCTTTTCTTTAAGTTTCTCTTTCTTGTATAGTCTATTATCAAACCTCTAGAAAAGGCCTTCATTGTATCCCAAAGGTTCTGTAAGGACGTGTCTTCTTTTTTGTTTTCTTTAAAGAAGAAAGTCAATTCTTTTTCCATTTTCTTTACAAATTCTTTCTCTTTCAATATCCTGTTATCTAGTGTCCATCTAGATCTTCTTCTTTGTTGTCTCCAACCTATTGCCATTGGATTGTGGTCTGCCCAGATGTTTGGTTCAATCTCCACATCTAGTGCGCTGCTGGATATGCCCGTTGAAGCCCAAATCATATCAATTCTAGAGAGCGATGAGTGTCTATTTGAATAAAAGGTATATTGTTTTTTGATGGGGTTCCTTTCTCTCCACACATCTTTTAGATTTATTTCATCCATCATCCTGAAGAAGGACTTTGGGAGTGTTTTTCTATTTTGTTTTGTTGTTTTGTGGGTTTTATAGTCCAGTTTCTGGTCTACAATACCATTGAAGTCTCCCATCATGCAAATGTCAACATAGTCTAGATCAGAAATTTTCTTGTGGATTTTTTTATAAAAGTCATCTTGTTTTTCATTAGGGGCATAAATTCCAATTAGCAGTATTTTCCTAGCATTGTCCATTATTTCCACCATTAAAATTCTTCCATCTTCGTCTGTGTAGATTTGTTTCGCAGGGATTTTATCTTTAATGTAGAAGGTCACACCTCTTTGTTTACAGTCCGCTAACGAAGTAAAGTTTTTTCCCAGCTTTGGTTGTACTAATAAATGACTATTACTTTGCTGAATATGTACTTCTTGTAAGCAAATTATATCTAATTTTAATTTTCCTAATTTGTGGAATATTTTCGTTCGTTTACATGGCGAATTAAGTCCATTTATATTAATTGAGAGTAATTTTATTCCTTCCATCCTTATGTTTTATATATAGGATTTATAGCTCTAGTTGATCTTGGTTCCCGTTGTGCTCTACTCTCTACACCCCCAACAGCACCTTCTTCAATGTCAATTCCACCTACAGCACCCTCTGTCCTCTCAATTTCGATTATGGGTAGATCCAGCAGTTGCACCGGTGGCTCTTCATTTCCAGGCTTCTCTGGCTTTCCTCTCAAATGTTCTGTGTAGAAAGCTTCTGCCTTCTCAATTGTATCAATTCTATATCTCTGTCCTTTCCATACAAACATGAGGCCTTCCGGAATCAACCATCTATAGTTAACTCCTATTTTAAGTAAGACTGTAGTCAAAAATTGGTATTTTCTTCTTTTCTCTCTCACCCGTCTTGGTATTTGCTTAAGAATTGCAATCTCCTTGCCTTTGTATTCCAGTTTTTTATCTCTTGTGTTTTGCAGGATTTGTAGTTTTAGTGCTTTTTTTGTAAATCTTACATGGACCTCCCTTGGGAGGGAGTTCCTCGTTGCATATCTTGTGTTAACTCGAAATGTCTCATCTATCCCGTCCATTATCTTCTCCTCAGGTATCCCTAATATTTCTATGAGAATTTCGGATATTATTTGTGGCAGATTTTCACCCTTTTCTTCTACTATATTTTGAAACCTCAAAAAATATTCAGAGCGCTCCATCTCCAGTCCAATTATTACACTGCTTTCTGTTTCCACTTCATTCAATCTGGAATCAAACTCTTCGTCCCTCTTCTCTCTCTGCTCCTCTCTTTCAGCAATTTTTTGCATAGCATCTTCTTGTTTTTTGACCCACTGTTGTATATCCTTTATATTTCTCTCTGCTTCGTCTGTTTTTTTTTCTATGTTCTCCATCTTCGTTTCCACATTGTCCAACTTCTTTACAAGTGTATCAAATTTTTCATCAGAGCTTGTTTGAAGTTTCTGTATTGCTTGCATAATTGAATCTAATGATATAGTCTTCTCTTTTTCCTGTTGAATCATAGTTTGTATTGATCTTTGTCCTCCTGCCGGTGAGGAGGCGGGGGTTGTTGTTGTAGAGCCCACTGGTGTTGGCTTTCTACTCATCTTGCTATTTTATTCTCTCTTCTTCTTCGTTTTGTGGTTCAGTCCAATTGCAATTAACACTAGAAAAAAAAAGAAGGTAGAAAGAGGAAAAGAGGGAGGGGGGAGGAAATAGGGGAGGAGAGTGTATGATAGTTAGATAAAAGTAATAGGGGGAGAAAGCAAGGTTTGATATAGGATATAAGAGAGAGGTAGAAGAGGGAGAGGGGCACAAAGAGGAAGTGAGTGGAAGGGGAAAGAAAAAGACAATCTGTATAAGAAAAATAAGGGTGGATAAATGGAGCGGGAGGAGAAAAAGAAAAAATTGTATCTCTGTTATTTCAAGAAGAAAAAAAGGGGAAATAAAAAAAAAAGGAAAAAGAAAAAATTGCAGACCAAGGAAAAAAAGAAAGGAAAAAAAAAAGAAGGAAAAAATTGTTCAGCGCTTCCAGGCTCCAGGACTTCAGGAAAAAAAAAAAAAAAAAGAAACAAACAACACACGCACCAACTAGAAAAAGGAAAAAGTCATCACATCCCCAGGGGAATAGTATAGACACTTGATGTAATTTCCAAAGTCACTCCAGTTTTCTCTTATAAGTCTTCCAAGATAAGTTTCCAGACCTTATAGCTCCAGAAGGAACAGCCTGCAATAAACATCTGTGTTCCTTGCTTCTTATCAGGTCCTGACCTTGAATAAATGTCTTTTTCTCAAAATAATCCCAGCTGTAGGAATTGGCAACAATGTTTCAAAGTCCGCTAGATGGCAGTATTAAAGTAACAGTATTAAAATGTATCCAGTCCCTAGCCCCTCGAAGCGCTGCCTAAAAAAGAAAATTAAGCTCAGCACAAAGAGGAAAGAAAAAAGTCTTTCAGGCATTAAAAGGTATATAAGAAAAAAGGCTCTGGTGAAGTCACTTTAAAAAAAGAAAAAATAAGGAAGGGGGAATTAAAAATAAAGAGAGCTTCAACCGCAATTGTAACAACAGTAATGAAAGTCCCGTCTGGTTTCCAGTAAATAAAAAGGGAAGAACAAAAAGCCCAAATGGTTTCAATTAACTCTATTCAAACCCGCCGCTAAGTCTTCGGTTATTTTCTATTTCCTTTAATCTTCCAAATTAAGAGTGTCCTCTGTATAATTTAAGCAAAAAAGAAAAAACTTTCTTCAAGTACTCTCACCAAACCACGGCATGCTTTCTCTCTCTCTCCTGCTCTTGCTTCACGGAGCCGTCAGCCGCTTCGGCAGCCCGGGGGCTGGCTCCTGACCGCAGGCAAAAAGGGGTTTCACCAGGGTTTCCAGAGACTTTGCGAGTGTCTCTGGGTCCCCCGGAATTTCCCCTTACCTCCCACTGTCTCTTCGGGACAGCTTGGGTCCAATGGACCGTCCAAACGATCAGGATTCAACGGGTCATCTGGAGTAACCAGAAAACCCGTGGTAGTGCAGCGACGCGTGGCTCCTCCCGAGTCTTAAGAACATCTGAGTGAATCCAGGAAGAGGGAAGAGGCAGAGGCTCTGGAAGTGTGTGGATGTGCACCGGCTGTGAGTCTTAAAACCGTTTGAGTGAATCCAGGAAGAGGGAAGAGGCAGAGGGGCTGGAAGTGTGTGGATGTGCACCGGCTGTGAGTCATAAAACCGTCTACGTGAATCCAGGAAGAGGGAAGAGGGAGAGGGGGTGGAAGTGTGTGGATGTGCATAGACTGTGAGTCTTAAAACCGTCTACGTGAATCCAGGAAGAGGGAAGAGGGAGAGGGGCTGGAAGTGTTTGTGCTGTGCACAAGCTGTGAGTCTAAAGAACGTCTGAGTGAATCCAGGAAGAGGGAAGAGGGAGAGGGGCTGGAAGTGTTTGTGCTGTGCACAGGCTGTGAGTCTTAAGAACATCTGAGTGAATCCAGGAAGAGGGAAGAGGCAGAGGCGCTGGAAGTGTGTGGATGTGCACCGGCTGTGAGTCTTAAAACCGTTTGAGTGAATCCAGGAAGAGGGAAGAGGCAGAGGGGCTGGAAGTGTGTGAATGTGCACCGGCTGTGAGTCTTAAAACCGTTCGAGTGAATCCAGGAAGAGGGAACAGGCAGAGGGGATGGAAGTGTGTGGATGTGCATAGACTGTGAGTCATAAAACCGTCTACGTGAATCCAGGAAGAGGGAAGAGGGAGAGGGGGTGGAAGTGTGTGGATGTGCATAGACTGTGAGTCTTAAAACCGTCTGAGTGAATCCAGGAAGAGGGAACAGGCAGAGGGGATGGAAGTGTGTGGATGTGCACAGCTGTGAGTCTTAAAACCGTCTGAGTGAATCCAGGAAGAGGGAAGAGGCAGAGGGGCTGGAAGTGTGTGGATGTGCACCAGCTGTGAGTCTTAAAACCGTCTGAGTGAATCCAGGAAGAGGGAAGAGGCAGAGGGGCTGGAAGTGTGTGGATGTGCACCGGCTGTGAGTCTTAAAACCGTCTGAGTGAATCCAGGAAGAGGGAAGAGACAGAGGGGATGGAAGTGTGTGGGTGTGCATAGACTATGAGTCATAAAACCGTCTACGTGAATCCAGGAAGAGGGAAGAGGGAGAGGGGGTGGAAGTGTGTGGATGTGCATTGACTGTGAGTCTTAAGAACGTCTGAATGAATCCAGGAAGAGGGAACAGGCAGAGGGGATGGAAGTGTGTGGATGTGCACCGGCTGTGAGTCTTAAGAACGTCTGAATGAATCCAGGAAGAGGGAACAGGCAGAGGGGATGGAAGTGTGTGGATGTGCACCGGCTGTGAGTCTTAAAACCGTTGAGTGAATCCAGGAAGAGGGAAGAGGCAGAGGGGCTGGAAGTGTGTGGCTGTGCACAGGCTGTGAGTCTTAAGAACGTCTGAGTGAATCCAGGAAGAGGGAAGAGGCAGAGGGGCTGGAAGTGTGTGGATGTGCACCGGCTGTGAGTCTTAAAACCGTCTGAGTGAATCCAGGAAGAGGGAACAGGCAGAGGGGATGGAAGTGTGTGGATGTGCATAGACTGTGAGTCATAAAACCGTCTACGTGAATCCAGGAAGAGGGAAGAGGGAGAGGGGCTGGAAGTGTGTGGATGTGCAGCAGCTGTGAGTCTTAAAACCGTCTGAGTGAATCCAGGATGAGGGAAGAGACAGAGGGGATGGAAGTGTGTGGATGTGCACAGGCTGTGAGTCTTAAAACCGTCTGAGTGAATCCAGGAAGAGGGAAGAGGCAGAGGGGATGGAAGTGTGTGGATGTGCATAGACTGTGAGTCATAAAACCGTCTACGTGAATCCAGGAAGAGGGAAGAGGGAGAGGGGATGGAAGTGTGTGGATGTGCATAGGCTGTGAGTCTTAAAACCGATCTAGTGAATCCAGGAAGAGGGAAGAGGCAGAGGGGCTGGAAGTGTGTGGATGTGCACCAGGCTGTGAGTCTTAAAACCGTCTGAGTGAATCCAGGAAGAGGGAAGAGGCAGAGGGGCTGGAAGTGTGTGGATGTGCACCGGCTGTGAGTCTTAAAACCATCTGAGTGAATCCAGGAAGAGGGAAGAGGCAGAGGGGATGGAAGTGTGTGGATGTGCATAGACTGTGAGTCATAAAACCGTCTACGTGAATCCAGGAAGAGGGAAGAGGGAGAGGGGTGGAAGTGTGTGGATGTGCACAGGCTGTGAGTCTTAAAACGTCTGAGTGAATCCAGGAAGAGGGAACAGGCAGAGGGGATGGAAGTGTGTGGATGTGCATAGACTGTGAGTCTTAAAACCGTCTACGTGAATCCAGGAAGAGGGAAGAGGGAGAGGGGGTGGAAGTGTGTGGATGTGCACAGACTGTGAGTCTTAAAACCGTCTAAGTGAATCCAGGAAGAGGGAAGAGGCAGAGGGGCTGGAAGTGTGTGGATGTGCACCAGCTGTGAGTCTTAAAACCGTCTGAGTGAATCCAGGAAGAGGGAAGAGGCAGAGGGGCTGGAAGTGTGTGGATGTGCACAGGCTGTGAGTCTTAAAACCGTCTGAGTGAATCCAGGATGAGGGAAGAGACAGAGGGGATGGAAGTGTGTGGGTGTGCATAGACTATGAGTCATAAAACCGTCTACGTGAATCCAGGAAGAGGGAAGAGGGAGAGGGGGTGGAAGTGTGTGGATGTGCATAGACTGTGAGTCTTAAGAACGTCTGAGTGAATCCAGGAAGAGGGAAGAGGCAGAGGGGATGGAAGTGTGTGGATGTGCACAGGCTGTGAGTCTTAAAACCGTCTGAGTGAATCCAGGAAGAGGGAAGAGGCAGAGGGGGTGGAAGTGTGTGGATGTGCATAGACTGTGAGTCTTAAAACCGTCTAGTGAATCCAGGAAGAGGGAAGAGACAGAGGGGCTGGAAGTGTGTGGATGTGCATAGACTGTGAGTCTTAAAACCGTCTGAGTGAATCCAGGAAGAGGGAAGAGGCAGAGGGGATGGAAGTGTGTGGATGTGCACAGGCTGTGAGTCTTAAAACCGTCTGAGTGAATCCAGGAAGAGGGAAGAGGCAGAGGGGCTGGAAGTGTGTGGATGTGCACCAGCTGTGAGTCTTAAAACCGTTCGAGTGAATCCAGGAAGAGGGAAGAGGCAGAGGGGCTGGAAGTGTGTGGATGTGCACCGGCTGTGAGTCTTAAAACCGTCTGAGTGAATCCAGGATGAGGGAAGAGACAGAGGGGATGGAAGTGTGTGGGTGTGCATAGACTGTGAGTCATAAAACCGTCTACGTGAATCCAGGAAGAGGGAAGAGGGAGAGGGGGTGGAAGTGTGTGGATGTGCATAGACTGTGAGTCTTAAAACCGTCTGAGTGAATCCAGGAAGAGGGAACAGGCAGAGGGGATGGAAGTGTGTGGATGTGCACAGGCTGTGAGTCTTAAAACCGTCTGAGTGAATCCAGGAAGAGGGAAGAGGCAGAGGGGATGGAAGTGTGTGGATGTGCACCGGCTGTGAGTCTTAAAACCGTCTGAGTGAATCCAGGAAGAGGGAAGAGGCAGAGGGGCTGGAAGTGTGTGGATGTGCACCGGCTGTGAGTCTTAAAACCGTCTGAGTGAATCCAGGAAGAGGGAAGAGGCAGAGGGGATGGAAGTGTGTGGATGTGCATAGACTGTGAGTCTTAAAACCGTCTACGTGAATCCAGGAAGAGGGAAGAGGGAGAGGGGCTGGAAGTGTGTGTGCTGTGCACAGGCTGTGAGTCTTAAGAACGTCTGAGTGAATCCAGGAAGAGGGAAGAGGCAGAGGGGCTGGAAGTATGTGTGCTGTGCACAGGCTGTGAGTCTTAAGAACGTCTGAATGAATCCAGGAAGAGGGAAGAGGCAGAGGGGCTGGAAGTGTGTGGATGTGCATAGACTGTGAGTCTTAAAACCGTCTACGTCAATCCAGGAAGAGGGAAGACGGAGAGGGGATGGAAGTGTGTGGATGTGCACCGGCTGTGAGTCTTAAAACCGTCTGAGTGAATCCAGGAAGAGGGAACAGGCAGAGGGGATGGAAGTGTGTGGATGTGCATAGATTGTGATTCTTAAAACCGTCTACGTGAATCCAGGAAGAGGGAAGAGGCAGAGGGGCTGGAAGTGTGTGTGCTGTGCACAGGCTGTGAGTCTTAAGAACGTCTGAATGAATCCAGGAAGAGGGAAGAGGCAGAGGGGCTGGAAGTGTGTGGATGTACACTGGCTGTGAGTCTTAAAACCGTTTGAGTGAATCCAGGAAGAGGGAAGAGGCAGAGGGGCTGGAAGTGTGTGGATGTGCACCGGCTGTGAGTCTTAAAACCGTTCGAGTGAATCCAGGAAGAGGGAACAGGCAGAGGGGATGGAAGTGTGTGGATATGCACCAGCTGTGAGTCTTAAAACCGTTCGAGTGAATCCAGGAAGAGGGAAGAGGCAGAGGGGATGGAAGTGTGTGGATGTGCATAGACTGTGAGTCTTAAAACCGTCTACGTGAATCCAGGAAGAGGGAAGAGGGAGAGGGGCTGGAAGTGTGTGTGCTGTGCACAGGCTGTGAGTCTTAAGAACGTCTGAGTGAATCCAGGAAGAGGGAAGAGGCAGAGGGGATGGAAGTGTGTGGATGTGCACCGGCTGTGAGTCTTAAAACCGTTTGAGTGAATCCAGGAAGAGGGAAGAGGCAGAGGGGCTGGAAGTGTGTGAATGTGCACCGGCTGTGAGTCTTAAAACCGTTCGAGTGAATCCAGGAAGAGGGAACAGGCAGAGGGGATGGAAGTGTGTGGATGTGCATAGACTGTGAGTCATAAAACCGTCTACGTGAATCCAGGAAGAGGGAAGAGGGAGAGGGGGTGGAAGTGTGTGGATGTGCATAGACTGTGAGTCTTAAAACCGTTCGAGTGAATCCAGGAAGAGGGAAGAGGCAGAGGGGCTGGAAGTGTGTGGATGTGCATAGACTGTGAGTCATAAAACCGTCTACGTGAATCGAGGAAGAGGGAAGAGGGAGAGGGGGTGGGAGTGTGTGGATGTGCATAGACTGTGAGTCTTAAAACCGTTCGAGTGAATCCAGGAAGAGGGAACAGGCAGAGGGGATGGAAGTGTGTGGATGTGCATAGACTGTGAGTCATAAAACCGTCTACGTGAATCGAGGAAGAGGGAAGAGGGAGAGGGGGTGGAAGTGTGTGGATGTGCATAGACTGTGAGTCTTAAAACCGTTCAGTGAATCCAGGAAGAGGGAAGAGGCAGAGGGGCTGGAAGTGTGTGGATGTGCACCGGCTGTGAGTCTTAAAACCGTCTGAGTGAATCCAGGATGAGGGAAGAGGCAGAGGGGATGGAAGTGTGTGGATGTGCATAGACTGTGAGTCATAAAACCGTCTACGTGAATCCAGGAAGAGGGAAGAGGGAGAGGGGGTGGAAGTGTGTGGATGTGCACCGGCTGTGGGGCCTTAAAACTGTTTGAGTGAATCCAGGAAGAGGGAACAGGCAGAGGGGATGGAAGTGTGTGGATGTGCACCGGCTGTGAGTCTTAAAACCGTTTGAGTGAATCCAGGAAGAGGGAAGAGGGAGAGGGGCTGGAAGTGTGTGTGCTGTGCACAGGCTGTGAGTCTTAAGAACGTCTGAGTGAATCCAGGAAGAGGGAAGAGGCAGAGGGGCTGGAAGTGTGTGGATGTGCATAGACTGTGAGTCTTAAAACCGATCAAGTGAATCTAGGAAGAGGGAACAGGCAGAGGGGATGGAAGTGTGTGGATGTGCACCAGCTGTGAGTCTAAAAACCGTCTGATTGAATCCAGGAAGAAGGAAGAGGCAGAGGGGCTGGAAGTGTGTGGATGTGCACCAGCTGTGAGTCTTAAAACTGTTTGGGTGAATCCAGGAAGAGGGAAGAGGCAGAGGGGCTGGAAGTGTGTGGATGTGCACCGGCTGTGAGTCTTAAAACCGTTTGAGTGAATCCAGGAAGAGGGAAGAGGCAGAGGGGCTGGAAGTGTTTGTGCTGTGCACAGGCTGTGAGTCTTAAGAACATCTGATTGAATCCAGGAAGAGGGAAGAGGCAGAGGGGCTGGAAGTGTGTGGATGTGCACCTCCTGTGAGTCTTAAAACCGTCTGAGTGAATACAGGAAGAGGGAAGAGGCAGAGGGGCTGGAAGTGTTTGGATGTGCACCGGCTGTGAGTCTTAAAACCGTTTGAGTGAATCCAGGAAGAGGGAAGAGGCAGAGGGGCTGGAAGTGTGTGGATGTGCACCGGCTGTGAGTCTTAAAACCGTTTGAGTGAATCCAGGAAGAGGGAACAGGCAGAGGGGATGGAAGTGTGTGGATGTGCACCAGCTGTGAGTCTTAAAACCGTCTGAGTGAATCCAGGAAGAGGGAAGAGGCAGAGGGGCTGGAAGTGTGTGGATGTGCACCGGCTGTGAGTCTTAAGAACGTTTTGAGTGAATCCAGGAAGAGGGAAGAGGCAGAGGGGCTGGAAGTGTGTGGATGTGCACATGCTGTGAGTCTTAAAACCGTCTGAGTGAATCCAGGAAGAGGGAAGAGGCAGAGGGGCTGGAAGTGTGTGGATGTGCACCGGCTGTGAGTCTTAAAACCGTTCGAGTGAATCCAGGAAGAGGGAACAGGCAGAGGGGATGGAAGTGTGTGGATGTGCATAGACTGTGAGTCATAAAACCGTCTACGTGAATCCAGGAAGAGGGAAGAGGGAGAGGGGTGGAAGTGTGTGGATGTGCACAGGCTGTGAGTCTTAAAACCGTCTGAGTGAATCCAGGAAGAGGGAACAGGCAGAGGGGATGGAAGTGTGTGGATGTGCATAGACTGTGAGTCTTAAAACCGTCTACGTGAATCCAGGAAGAGGGAAGAGGCAGAGGGGCTGGAAGTGTGTGGATGTGCACAGGCTGTGAGTCTTAAGAACGTCTGAGTGAATCCAGGAAGAGGGAAGAGGCAGAGGGGCTGGAAGTGTGTGGATGTGCACCGGCTGTGAGTCTTAAAACCGTTCGAGTGAATCCAGGAAGAGGGAACAGGCAGAGGGGATGGAAGTGTGTGGATGTGCACCAGCTGTGAGTCTTAAAACCGTTCGAGTGAATCCAGGAAGAGGGAACAGGCAGAGGGGATGGAAGTGTGTGGATGTGCATAGACTGTGAGTCATAAAACCGTCTACGTGAATCCAGGAAGAGGGAAGAGGGAGAGGGGCTGGAAGTGTGTGTGCTGTGCACAGGCTGTGAGTCTTAAGAACGTCTGAGTGAATCCAGGAAGAGGGAAGAGGCAGAGGGGCTGGAAGTGTGTGGATGTGCACCGGCTGTGAGTCTTAAAACCGTTTGAGTGAATCCAGGAAGAGGGAAGAGGCAGAGGGGCTGGAAGTGTGTGGATGTGCACCGGCTGTGAGTCTTAAAACCGTTCGAGTGAATCCAGGAAGAGGGAACAGGCAGAGGGGATGGAAGTGTGTGGATGTGCATAGACTGTGAGTCATAAAACCGTCTACGTGAATCCAGGAAGAGGGAAGAGGGAGAGGGGTGGAAGTGTGTGGATGTGCACCGGCTGTGAGTCTTAAAACCGTCTGAGTGAATCCAGGAAGAGGGAAGAGGCAGAGGGGATGGAAGTGTGTGGATGTGCACAGCTGTGAGTCTTAAAACCGTCTAGTGAATCCAGGAAGAGGGAAGAGGCAGAGGGGCTGGAAGTGTGTGGATGTGCACAGGCTGTGAGTCTTAAAACCGTTCGAGTGAATCCAGGAAGAGGGAACAGGCAGAGGGGATGGAAGTGTGTGGATGTGCATAGACTGTGAGTCATAAAACCGTCTACGTGAATCCAGGAAGAGGGAAGAGGGAGAGGGGTGGAAGTGTGTGGATGTGCATAGACTGTGAGTCTTAAAACCGTCTAAGTGAATCCAGGAAGAGGGAACAGGCAGAGGGGCTGGAAGTGTGTGGATGTGCACCGGCTGTGAGTCTTAAAACCGTCTGAGTGAATCCAGGAAGAGGGAAGAGGCAGAGGGGATGGAAGTGTGTGGTGTGCATAGGCTGTGAGTCTTAAAACCGTCTACGTGAATCCAGGAAGAGGGAAGAGGGAGAGGGGTGGAAGTGTGTGGATGTGCACCGGCTGTGAGTCTTAAAACCGTCTGAGTGAATCCAGGAAGAGGGAAGAGGCAGAGGGGATGGAAGTGTGTGGATGTGCATAGACTGTGAGTCTTAAAACCGTCTACGTGAATCCAGGAAGAGGGAAGAGGGAGAGGGGCTGGAAGTGTGTGGACTGTGCACAGGCTGTGAGTCTTAAGAACGTCTGAGTGAATCCAGGAAGAGGGAAGAGGGAGAGGGGCTGGAAGTGTGTGTGCTGTGCACAGGCTGTGAGTCTTAAAACGTCTGAGTGAATCCAGGAAGAGGGAAGAGGCAGAGGGGCTGGAAGTGTGTGGATGTGCACAGGCTGTGAGTCTTAAAACCGTCTACGTGAATCCAGGAAGAGGGAAGAGGCAGAGGGGATGGAAGTGTGTGGATGTGCACCGGCTGTGAGTCTTAAAACCGTCTGAGTGAATCCAGGAAGAGGGAAGAGGCAGAGGGGCTGGAAGTGTGTGGATGTGCACCAGCTGTGAGTCTTAAAACCGTCTGAGTGAATCCAGGAAGAGGGAAGAGGCAGAGGGGCTGGAAGTGTGTGGATGTGCACCGGCTGTGAGTCTTAAAACCGTCTGAGTGAATCCAGGAAGAGGGAAGAGGCAGAGGGGCTGGAAGTGTGTGTGATGTGCACAGGCTGTGAGTCTTAAGAACGTCTGAGTGAATCCAGGAAGAGGGAAGAGGCAGAGGGGATGGAAGTGTGTGGATGTGCACCGGCTGTGAGTCTTAAAACCGTTTGAGTGAATCCAGGAAGAGGGAAGAGGCAGAGGGGCTGGAAGTGTGTGGATGTGCACCGGCTGTGAGTCTTAAAACCGTTCGAGTGAATCCAGGAAGAGGGAACAGGCAGAGGGGATGGAAGTGTGTGGATGTGCATAGACTGTGAGTCATAAAACCGTCTACGTGAATCCAGGAAGAGGGAAGAGGGAGAGGGGGTGGAAGTGTGTGGATGTGCACAGACTGTGAGTCTTAAAACCGTTCGAGTGAATCCAGGAAGAGGGAACAGGCAGAGGGGATGGAAGTGTGTGGATGTGCATAGACTGTGAGTCTTAAAACCGTCTGAGTGAATCCAGGAAGAGGGAAGAGGCAGAGGGGTGGAAGTGTGTGTATGTGCATAGACTGTGAGTCATAAAACCGTTAAGTGAATCCAGGAAGAGGGAAGAGGCAGAGGGGCTGGAAGTGTGTGGATGTGCACCGGCTGTGAGTCTTAAAACCGTCTGAGTGAATCCAGGAAGAGGGAAGAGGCAGAGGGGATGGAAGTGTGTGGATGTGCATAGACTGTGAGTCATAAAACCGTCTACGTGAATCCAGGAAGAGGGAAGAGGGAGAGGGGGTGGAAGTGTGTGGATGTGCACCGGCTGTGAGTCTTAAAACCGTCTGAGTGAATCCAGGAAGAGGGAACAGGCAGAGGGGATGGAAGTGTGTGGATGTGCATAGACTGTGAGTCTTAAAACCGTCTACGTGAATCCAGGAAGAGGGAAGAGGGAGAGGGGGTGGAAGTGTGTGTGCTGTGCACAAGCTGTGAGTCTAAAGAACGTCTGAGTGAATCCAGGAAGAGGGAAGAGGCAGAGGGGCTGGAAGTGTGTGTGCTGTGCACAGGCTGTGAGTCTTAAGAACGTCTGAGTGAATCCAGGAAGAGGGAAGAGGCAGAGGGGCTGGAAGTGTGTGGATGTGCACAGGCTGTGAGTCTTAAAACCGTCTAGTGAATCCAGGAAGAGGGAACAGGCAGAGGGGATGGAAGTGTGTGGATGTGCACCAGCTGTGAGTCTTAAAACCGTCTGATTGAATCCAGGAAGAGGGAAGAGGCAGAGGGGCTGGAAGTGTGTGGATGTGCACCAGCTGTGAGTCTTAAAACGTGTGAGTGAATCCAGGAAGAGGGAAGAGGGAGAGGGGATGGAAGTGTGTGGATGTGCACCGGCTGTGAGTCTTAAAACCGTCTGAGTGAATCCAGGAAGAGGGAAGAGGCAGAGGGGCTGGAAGTGTGTGTGCTGTGCACAGGCTGTGAGTCTTAAGAACGTCTGATTGAATCCAGGAAGAGGGAAGAGGCAGAGGGGCTGGAAGTGTGTGGATGTGCACCGGCTGTGAGTCTTAAAACCGTCTGAGTGAATCCAGGAAGAGGGAAGAGGCAGAGGGGCTGGAAGTGTGTGGATGTGCACCGGCTGTGAGTCTTAAAACCGTTTGAGTGAATCGAGGAAGAGGGAAGATGGAGAGGGGGTGGAAGTGTGTGGATGTGCATAGACTGTGAGTCTAAAAACCGTCTGATTGAATCCAGGAAGAGGGAAGAGGCAGAGGGGCTGGAAGTGTGTGGATGTGCACCAGCTGTGAGTCTTAAAACCGTCTGAGTGAATCCAGGAAGAGGGAAGAGGCAGAGGGGCTGGAAGTGTGTGGATGTGCACCAGCTGTGAGTCTTAAAACTGTTTGAGTGAATCCAGGAAGAGGGAAGAGGCAGAGGGGCTGGAAGTGTGTGGATGTGCACTGGCTGTGAGTCTTAAAACCGTTTGAGTGAATCCAGGAAGAGGGAAGAGGCAGAGGGGCTGGAAGTGTGTGGATGTGCACCGGCTGTGAGTCTTAAAACCGTTCGAGTGAATCCAGGAAGAGGGAACAGGCAGAGGGGATGGAAGTGTGTGGATGTGCATAGACTGTGAGTCATAAAACCGTCTACGTGAATCCAGGAAGAGGGAAGAGGGAGAGGGGCTGGAAGTGTGTGGATGTGCATAGACTGTGAGTCTTAAAACCGTCTACGTGAATCCAGGAAGAGGGAAGAGGGAGAGGGGCTGGAAGTGTGTGTGCTGTGCACAGGCTGTGAGTCTTAAGAACGTCTGAGTGAATCCAGGAAGAGGGAAGAGGGAGAGGGGCTGGAAGTGTGTGTGCTGTGCACAGGCTGTGAGTCTTAAGAACGTCTGAGTGAATCCAGGAAGAGGGAAGAGGCAGAGGGGCTGGAAGTGTGTGGATGTGCACCGGCTGTGAGTCTTAAAACCGTTTGAGTGAATCCAGGAAGAGGGAAGAGGCAGAGGGGCTGGAAGTGTGTGGATGTGCACCGGCTGTGAGTCTTAAAACCGTTCGAGTGAATCGAGGAAGAGGGAAGATGGAGAGGGGGTGGAAGTGTGTGGATGTGCATAGACTGTCAGTCTTAAAACCGATCAAGTGAATCTAGGAAGAGGGAACAGGCAGAGGGGATGGAAGTGTGTGGATGTGCATAGACTGTGAGTCATAAAACCGTCCACGTTAACCCAGGAAGAGGGAAGAGGGAGAGGGGCTGGAAGTGTTTGTGCTGTGCACAAGCTGTGAGTCTAAAGAACGTCTGAGTGAATCCAGGAAGAGGGAAGAGGCAGAGGCGCTGGAAGTGTGTGGATGTGCATCGGCTGTGAGTCTTAAAACCGTCTGAGTGAATCCAGGAAGAGGGAACAGGCAGAGGGGATGGAAGTGTGTGGATGTGCATAGGCTGTGAGTCTAAAACCGTCTGAGTGAATCCAGGAAGAGGGAAGAGGGAGAGGGGTGGAAGTGTGTGGATGTGCACGGGCTGTGAGTCTTAAAACCGTCTGAGTGAATCCAGGAAGAGGGAACAGGCAGAGGGGATGGAAGTGTGTGGATGTGCACCAGCTGTGAGTCTTAAAACCGTCTGAGTGAATCCAGGAAGAGGGAAGAGGCAGAGGGGCTGGAAGTGTGTGGATGTGCACCGACTGTGAGTCTTAAAACCGTCTACGTGAATCCAGGAAGAGGGAAGAGGGAGAGGGGCTGGAAGTGTGTGTGCTGTGCACAGGCTGTGAGTCTTAAGAACGTATGAGTGAATCCAGGAAGAGGGAAGAGGCAGAGGGGCTGGAAGTGTGTGTGCTGTGCACAGGCTGTGAGTCTTAAGAACGTCTGAATGAATCCAGGAAGAGGGAAGAGACAGAGGGGCTGAAAGTGTGTGGATGTGCATAGACTATGAGTCTTAAAACCGTCTACGTCAATCCAGGAAGAGGGAAGAGGCAGAGGGGATGGAAGTGTGTGGATGTGCACCGGCTGTGAGTCTTAAAACCGTTCGAGTGAATCCAGGAAGAGGGAACAGGCAGAGGGGATGGAAGTGTGTGGATGTGCATAGATTGTGATTCTTAAAACCGTCTACGTGAATCCAGGAAGAGGGAAGAGGCAGAGGGGCTGGAAGTGTGTGTGCTGTGCACAGGCTGTGAGTCTTAAGAACGTCTGAGTGAATCCAGGAAGAGGGAAGAGGCAGAGGGGCTGGAAGTGTGTGGATGTGCACTGGCTGTGAGTCTTAAAACCGTTTGAGTGAATCCAGGAAGAGGGAAGAGGCAGAGGGGCTGGAAGTGTGTGGATGTGCACCGGCTGTGAGTCTTAAAACCGTTCGAGTGAATCCAGGAAGAGGGAAGAGGCAGAGGGGATGGAAGTGTGTGGATGTGCACCAGCTGTGAGTCTTAAAACCGTTCGAGTGAATCCAGGAAGAGGGAACAGGCAGAGGGGATGGAAGTGTGTGGATGTGCATAGACTGTGAGTCATAAAACCGTCTACGTGAATCCAGGAAGAGGGAAGAGGGAGAGGGGCTGGAAGTGTGTGTGCTGTGCACAGGCTGTGAGTCTTAAGAACGTCTGAGTGAATCCAGGAAGAGGGAAGAGGCAGAGGGGATGGAAGTGTGTGGATGTGCACCGGCTGTGAGTCTTAAAACCGTTTGAGTGAATCCAGGAAGAGGGAAGAGGCAGAGGGGCTGGAAGTGTGTGGATGTGCACCGGCTGTGAGTCTTAAAACCGTTCGAGTGAATCCAGGAAGAGGGAAGAGGCAGAGGGGATGGAAGTGTGTGGATGTGCATAGACTGTGAGTCATAAAACCGTCTACGTGAATCCAGGAAGAGGGAAGAGGGAGAGGGGCTGGAAGTGTGTGGATGTGCACCGGCTGTGAGTCTTAAAACCGTTCGAGTGAATCCAGGAAGAGGGAAGAGGCAGAGGGGCTGGAAGTGTGTGGATGTGCACAGACTGTGAGTCTTAAAACCGTCTACGTGAATCCAGGAAGAGGGAAGAGGCAGAGGGGCTGGAAGTGTGTGGATGTGCACAGCTGTGAGTCTTAAAACCGTTCGAGTGAATCCAGGAAGAGGGAAGAGGCAGAGGGGATGGAAGTGTGTGGATGTGCACAGACTGTGAGTCTTAAAACCGTCTACGTGAATCCAGGAAGAGGGAAGAGGGAGAGGGGGTGGAAGTGTGTGGATGTGCATAGACTGTGAGTCTTAAAACCGTCTGAGTGAATCCAGGAAGAGGGAAGAGGCAGAGGGGCTGGAAGTGTGTGGATGTGCACCGGCTGTGAGTCTTAAAACCGTCTGAGTGAATCCAGGAAGAGGGAAGAGGCAGAGGGGATGGAAGTGTGTGGATGTGCATAGACTGTGAGTCTTAAAACCGTCTACGTGAATCCAGGAAGAGGGAAGAGGGAGAGGGGCTGGAAGTGTGTGGATGTGCACCGGCTGTGAGTCTTAAAACCGTCTGAGTGAATCCAGGAAGAGGGAACAGGCAGAGGGGATGGAAGTGTGTGGATGTGCATAGACTGTGAGTCATAAAACCGTCTACGTGAATCCAGGAAGAGGGAAGAGGGAGAGGGGCTGGAAGTGTGTGGATGTGCACAGGCTGTGAGTCTTAAGAACGTCTGAGTGAATCCAGGAAGAGGGAAGAGGCAGAGTGGCTGGAAGTGTGTGGATGTGCACAGGCTGTGAGTCTTAAAACCGTCGAGTGAATCCAGGAAGAGGGAACAGGCAGAGGGGATGGAAGTGTGTGGATGTGCACCAGCTGTGAGTCTTAAAACCGTCTGATTGAATCCAGGAAGAGGGAAGAGGCAGAGGGGCTGGAAGTGTGTGGATGTGCACCAGCTGTGAGTCTTAAAACCGTCTGAGTGAATCCAGGAAGAGGGAAGAGACAGAGGGGATGGAAGTGTGTGGATGTGCACCGGCTGTGAGTCTTAAAACCGTCTGAGTGAATCCAGGATGAGGGAAGAGACAGAGGGGATGGAAGTGTGTGGATGGGCATACACTGTGAGTCTTAAAAACGTTTACGTGAATCCAGGAAGAGGGAAGAGGGAAGAGGGAGAGGGGCTGGAAGTGTGTGGATGTGCACCGGCTGTGAGTCTTAAAACCGTCTGAGTGAATCCAGGAAGAGGGAAGAGGCAGAGGGGCTGGAAGTGTGTGGATGTACACCGGCTGTGAGTCTTAAAACCGTCTACGTGAATCCAGGAAGAGGGAAGAGGCAGAGGGGCTGGAAGTGTGTGGATGTGCACCGGCTGTGAGGCTTGAAACCGTCTGAGTGAATCAAGGAAGAGGGAACAGGCAGAGGGGATGGAAGTGTGTGGATGTGCACAGACTGTGAGTCTTAAAACCGTCTACGTGAATCCAGGAAGAGGGAAGAGGCAGAGGGGCTGGAAGTGTGTGGATGTGCACCGGCTGTGAGGCTTGAAACCGTCTGAGTGAATCCAGGAAGAGGGAAGAGGCAGAGGGGATGGAAGTGTGTGGATGTGCACAGCTGTGAGTCTTAAAACCGTCTGAGTGAATCCAGGAAGAGGGAAGAGGCAGAGGGGCTGGAAGTGTGTGGATGTGCACAGGCTGTGAGTCTTAAGAACGTCTGAGTGAATCCAGGAAGAGGGAAGAGGCAGAGGGGCTGGAAGTGTGTGGATGTGCACAGGCTGTGAGTCTTAAAACCGTCTGAGTGAATCCAGGAAGAGGGAAGAGGCAGAGGGGCTGGAAGTGTGTGGATGTGCACCGGCTGTGAGTCTTAAAACCGTCTGAGTGAATCCAGGAAGAGGGAAGAGGCAGAGGGGCTGGAAGTGTGTGGATGTGCACCGGCTGTGAGTCTTAAAACCGTCTGAGTGAATCCAGGAAGAGGGAAGAGGCAGAGGGGATGGAAGTGTGTGGATGTGCACCGGCTGTGAGTCTTAAAACCGTCTACGTGAATCCAGGAAGAGGGAAGAGGGAGAGGGGCTGGAAGTGTGTGGATGTGCACCGGCTGTGAGTCTTAAAACCGTCTGAGTGAATCCAGGAAGAGGGAAGAGGCAGAGGGGATGGAAGTGTGTGGATGTGCACAGCTGTGAGTCTTAAAACCGTCTGAGTGAATCCAGGAAGAGGGAAGAGGCAGAGGGGCTGGAAGTGTGTGGATGTGCACAGGCTGTGAGTCTTAAAACCGTCTGACTGAATCCAGGAAGAGGGAAGAGACAGAGGGGCTGGAAGTGTGTGGATGTACACCGGCTGTGAGTCTTAAAACCGTCTACGTGAATCCAGGAAGAGGGAAGAGGCAGAGGGGCTGGAAGTGTGTGGATGTGCACCGGCTGTGAGTCTTAAAACCGTCTGAGTGAATCCAGGAAGAGGGAAGAGGCAGAGGGGCTGGAAATGTGTGGATGTGCACCGGCTGTGAGTCTTAAAACCGTCTGAGTGAATCCAGGATGAGGGAAGAGACAGAGGGGATGGAAGTGTGTGGATGTGCACAGACTGTGAGTCTTAAAACCGTCTACGTGAATCCAGGAAGAGGGAAGAGGGAGAGGGGCTGGAAGTGTGTGGATGTGCACCGGCTGTGAGTCTTAAAACCGTCTGAGTGAATCCAGGAAGAGGGAACAGGCAGAGGGGATGGAAGTGTGTGGATGTGCATAGACTGTGAGTCTTAAAACCGTCTACGTGAATCCAGGAAGAGGGAAGAGGGAGAGGGGCTGGAAATGTGTGGATGTGCACAGCTGTGAGTCTTAAGAACGTCTGAGTGAATCCAGGAAGAGGGAAGAGGGAGAGGGGCTGGAAGTGTGTGGATGTGCACAGGCTGTGAGTCTTAAAACGTCTGAGTGAATCCAGGAAGAGGGAAGAGGCAGAGGGGCTGGAAGTGTGTGGATGTGCACAGACTGTGAGTCTTAAAACCGTCTAGTGAATCCAGGAAGAGGGAAGAGGCAGAGGGGATGGAAGTGTGTGGATGTGCACCAGCTGTGAGTCTTAAAACCGTCTGAGTGAATCCAGGAAGAGGGAAGAGGCAGAGGGGCTGGAAGTGTGTGGATGTGCACAGGCTGTGAGTCTTAAAACCGTCTGAGTGAATCCAGGAAGAGGGAAGAGGCAGAGGGGCTGGAAGTGTGTGGATGTGCACCGGCTGTGAGTCTTAAAACCGTCTGAGTGAATCCAGGAACAGGGAAGAGGCAGAGGGGTTGGAAGTGTGTGGATGTGCACAGGCTGTGAGTCTTAAAACGTCTGAGTGAATCCAAGAAGAGGGAAGAGGCAGAGGGGCTGGAAGTGTGTGGATGTGCACCGGCTGTGAGTCTTAAAACCGTCTGAGTGAATCCAGGAAGAGGGAAGAGGCAGAGGGGCTGGAAGTGTGTGGATGTGCACCGGCTGTGAGTCTTAAAACCGTTCGAGTGAATCCAGGAAGAGGGAACAGGCAGAGGGGATGGAAGTGTGTGGATGTGCAGAGACTGTGAGTCATAAAACCGTCTACGTGAATCCAGGAAGAGGGAAGAGGCAGAGGGGCTGGAAGTGTGTGGATGTGCACAGGCTGTGAGTCTTAAAACCGTCGAGTGAATCCAGGAAGAGGGAAGAGGCAGAGGGGATGGAAGTGTGTGGATGTGCACAGCTGTGAGTCTTAAAACCGTCTACGTGAATCCAGGAAGAGGGAAGAGGCAGAGGGGTGGAAGTGTGTGGATGTGCACAGCTGTGAGTCTTAAAACCGTTCGAGTGAATCCAGGAAGAGGGAACAGGCAGAGGGGATGGAAGTGTGTGGATGTGCCCCGGCTGTGAGTCTTAAAACCGTCTACGTGAATCCAGGAAGAGGGAAGAGGGAGAGGGGGTGGAAGTGTGTGGATGTGCATAGACTGTGAGTCTTAAAACCGTTCAAGTGAATCCAGGAAGAGGGAAGAGGCAGAGGGGCTGGAAGTGTGTGGATGTGCACCGGCTGTGAGTCTTAAAACCGTCTGAGTGAATCCAGGAAGAGGGAAGAGGCAGAGGGGATGGAAGTGTGTGGATGTGCACAGACTGTGAGTCTTAAAACCGTCTACGTGAATCCAGGAAGAGGGAAGAGGGAGAGGGGTGGAAGTGTGTGGATGTGCACCGGCTGTGAGTCTTAAAACGTTGAGTGAATCCAGGAAGAGGGAACAGGCAGTGGGGCTGGAAGTGTGTGGATGTGCATAGACTGTGAGTCATAAAACCGTCTACGTGAATCCAGGAAGAGGGAAGAGGGAGAGGGGCTGGAAGTGTGTGTGCTGTGCACAGCTGTGAGTCTTAAGAACGTCTGAGTGAATCCAGGAAGAGGGAAGAGGCAGAGGGGCTGGAAGTGTGTGTGCTGTGCACAGGCTGTGAGTCTTAAGAACGTCTGAGTGAATCCAGGAAGAGGGAAGAGACAGAGGGGCTGAAAGTGTGTGGATGTGCATAGACTGTGAGTCTTAAAACCGTCTAGTGAATCCAGGAAGAGGGAACAGGCAGAAGGGATGGAAGTGTGTGGATGTGCACCAGCTGTGAGTCTTAAAACCGTCTGAGTGAATCCAGGAAGAGGGAAGAGGGAGAGGGGCTGGAAGTGTGTGGATGTGCACCAGCTGTGAGTCTTAAAACCGTCTGATTGAATCCAGGAAGAGGGAAGAGGCAGAGGGGCTGGAAGTGTGTGGATGTGCACCGGCTGTGAGTCTTAAGAACGTTTGAGTGAATCCAGGAAGAGGGAAGAGGCAGAGGGGCTGGAAGTGTGTGGATGTGCACCGGCTGTGAGTCTTAAAACCGTTTGAGTGAATCCAGGAAGAGGGAAGAGGCAGAGGGGCTGGAAGTGTGTGGATGTGCACCGGCTGTGAGTCTTAAAACCGTTCGAGTGAATCGAGGAAGAGGGAAGATGGAGAGGGGGTGGAAGTGTGTGGATGTGCATAGACTGTGAGTCTAAAAACCGTCTGAGTGAATCCAGGAAGAGGGAAGAGGCAGAGGGGATGGAAGTGTGTGGATGTGCACCAGCTGTGAGTCTTAAAACCGTCTGAGTGAATCCAGGAAGAGGGAAGAGGCAGAGGGGCTGGAAGTGTGTGGATGTGCACCAGCTGTGAGTCTTAAAACCGTCTGAGTGAATCCAGGAAGAGGGAAGAGGCAGAGGGGCTGGAAGTGTGTGGATGTGCACTGGCTGTGAGTCTTAAAACCGTTTGAGTGAATCCAGGAAGAGGGAAGAGGCAGAGGGGCTGGAAGTGTGTGGATGTGCACCGGCTGTGAGTCTTAAAACCGTTCGAGTGAATCCAGGAAGAGGGAACAGGCAGAGGGGATGGAAGTGTGTGGATGTGCATAGACTGTGAGTCATAAAACCGTCTACGTGAATCCAGGAAGAGGGAAGAGGGAGAGGGGGTGGAAGTGTGTGGATGTGCATAGACTGTGAGTCTTAAAACCGTCTACGTGAATCCAGGAAGAGGGAAGAGGGAGAGGGGCTGGAAGTGTGTGTGCTGTGCACAAGCTGTGAGTCTAAAGAACGTCTGAGTGAATCCAGGAAGAGGGAAGAGGCAGAGGGGCTGGAAGTGTGTGGATGTGCACAGGCTGTGAGTCTTAAGAACGTCTGAGTGAATCCAGGAAGAGGGAAGAGGCAGAGGGGCTGGAAGTGTGTGGATGTGCACCGGCTGTGAGTCTTAAAACCGTTTGAGTGAATCCAGGAAGAGGGAAGAGGCAGAGGGGCTGGAAGTGTGTGGATGTGCACCGGCTGTGAGTCTTAAAACCGTCTCGAGTGAATCCAGGAAGAGGGAAGAGGAGAGGGGTGGAAGTGTGTGGATGTGCATAGACTGTGAGTCTTAAAACCGTCTAAGTGAATCCAGGAAGAGGGAAGAGGCAGAGGGGATGGAAGTGTGTGGATGTGCACAGGCTGTGAGTCTTAAAACCGTCTGAGTGAATCCAGGAAGAGGGAAGAGGCAGAGGGGCTGGAAGTGTGTGGATGTGCACCGGCTGTGAGTCTTAAAACGTCTGAGTGAATCCAGGAAGAGGGAAGAGGCAGAGGGGCTGGAAGTGTGTGGATGTGCACCGGCTGTGAGTCTTAAAACGTCTGAGTGAATCCAGGAAGAGGGAAGAGGCAGAGGGGTGGAAGTGTGTGGATGTGCATAGACTGTGAGTCTTAAAACCGTCTACGTGAATCCAGGAAGAGGGAAGAGGGAGAGGGGATGGAAGTGTGTGGATGTGCACCGGCTGTGAGTCTTAAAACCGTCTGAGTGAATCCAGGAAGAGGGAACAGGCAGAGGGGATGGAAGTGTGTGGATGTGCACCAGCTGTGAGTCTTAAAACCGTCTACGTGAATCCAGGAAGAGGGAGAGGGGTTGGAAGTGTGTGTGCTGAGCACAGGCTGTGAGTCTTAAGAACGTCTGAGTGAATCCAGGAAGAGGGAAGAGGCAGAGGGGCTGGAAGTGTGTGGATGTGCACCAGCTGTGAGTCTTAAAACCGTCTGAGTGAATCCAGGAAGAGGGAAGAGGCAGAGGGGCTGGAAGTGTGTGGATGTGCACCGGCTGTGAGTCTTAAAACCGTCTGAGTGAATCCAGGAAGAGGGAACAGGCAGAGGGGCTGGAAGTGTGTGGATGTGCATAGACTGTGAGTCATAAAACCGTCTACGTGAATCCAGGAAGAGGGAAGAGGCAGAGGGGCTGGAAGTGTGTGGATGTGCATAGACTGTGAGTCATAAAACCGTCTACGTGAATCCAGGAAGAGGGAAGAGGGAGAGGGGCTGGAAGTGTGTGGATGTGCACAGGCTGTGAGTCTTAAAACCGTCTGAGTGAATCCAGGAAGAGGGAAGAGGCAGAGGGGCTGGAAGTGTGTGGATGTGCACAGGCTGTGAGTCTTAAAACCGTTCGAGTGAATCCAGGAAGAGGGAAGAGGCAGAGGGGATGGAAGTGTGTGGATGTGCACCGGCTGTGAGTCTTAAAACCGTCTGAGTGAATCCAGGAAGAGGGAAGAGGCAGAGGGGCTGGAAGTGTGTGGATGTGCACAGGCTGTGAGTCTTAAAACCGTCTACGTGAATCCAGGAAGAGGGAAGAGGCAGAGGGGTGGAAGTGTGTGGATGTGCACAGACTGTGAGTCTTAAAACCGTCTGAGTGAATCCAGGAAGAGGGAAGAGGGAGAGGGGCTGGAAGTGTGTGGATGTGCACAGCTGTGAGTCTTAAAACCGTCTGAGTGAATCCAGGAAGAGGGAAGAGGCAGAGGGGCTGGAAGTGTGTGGATGTGCACAGGCTGTGAGTCTTAAAACCGTCTGAGTGAATCCAGGAAGAGGGAAGAGGCAGAGGGGCTGGAAGTGTGTGGATGTGCACAGCTGTGAGTCTTAAAACCGTCTGAGTGAATCCAGGAAGAGGGAAGAGGCAGAGGGGCTGGAAGTGTGTGGATGTGCACCAGCTGTGAGTCTTAAAACCGTCTGAGTGAATCCAGGAAGAGGGAAGAGGCAGAGGGGCTGGAAGTGTGTGGATGTGCACCGGCTGTGAGTCTTAAGAACGTCTGAGTGAATCCAGGAAGAGGGAAGAGGCAGAGGGGCTGGAAGTGTGTGGATGTGCACCGGCTGTGAGTCTTAAAACCGTCTAGTGAATCCAGGAAGAGGGAAGAGGCAGAGGGGCTGGAAGTGTGTGGATGTGCAAGGCTGTGAGTCTTAAAACGTCTGAGTGAATCCAGGAAGAGGGAAGAGGCAGAGGGGCTGGAAGTGTGTGGATGTGCACAGGCTGTGAGTCTTAAGAACGTCTGAATGAATCCAGGAAGAGGGAAGAGGCAGAGGGGCTGGAAGTGTGTGGATGTGCACTGGCTGTGAGTCTTAAAACCGTTTGAGTGAATCCAGGAAGAGGGAAGAGGCAGAGGGGCTGGAAGTGTGTGGTTGTGCACCGGCTGTGAGTCTTAAAACGTGTTGAGTGAATCCAGGAAGAGGGAAGAGGCAGAGGGGCTGGAAGTGTGTGGATGTGCCCCGGCTGTGAGTCTTAAAACCGTTCGAGTGAATCCAGGAAGAGGGAACAGGCAGAGGGGCTGGAAGTGTGTGGATGTGCATAGACTGTGAGTCATAAAACCGTCTACGTGAATCCAGGAAGAGGGAAGAGGGAGAGGGGTGGAAGTGTGTGGATGTGCATAGACTGTGAGTCTTAAAACCGTCTACGTGAATCCAGGAAGAGGGAAGAGGGAGAGGGGCTGGAAGTGTGTGTGCTGTGCACAGGCTGTGAGTCTTAAGAACGTATGAGTGAATCCAGGAAGAGGGAAGAGGCAGAGTGGCTGGAAGTATGTGTGCTGTGCACAGGCTGTGAGTCTTAAGAACGTCTGAATGAATCCAGGAAGAGGGAAGAGACAGAGGGGCTGAAAGTGTGTGGATGTGCATAGACTATGAGTCTTAAAACCGTCTACGTCAATCCAGGAAGAGGGAAGAGGGAGAGGGGATGGAAGTGTGTGGATGTGCACCGGCTGTGAGTCTTAAAACCGTCTGAGTGAATCCAGGAAGAGGGAACAGGCAGAGTGGATGGAAGTGTGTGGATGTACAAAGATTGTGATTCTTAAAACCGTCTACGTGAATCCAGGAAGAGGGAAGAGGGAGAGGGGCTGGAAGTGTGTGTGCTGTGCACAGGCTGTGAGTCTTAAGAACGTCTGAATGAATCCAGGAAGAGGGAAGAGGCAGAGGGGCTGGAAGTGTGTGGATGTACACTGGCTGTGAGTCTTAAAACCGTTTGAGTGAATCCAGGAAGAGGGAAGAGGCAGAGGGGCTGGAAGTGTGTGGATGTGCACCGGCTGTGAGTCTTAAAACCGTTCGAGTGAATCCAGGAAGAGGGAAGAGGCAGAGGGGATGGAAGTGTGTGGATGTGCATAGACTGTGAGTCTTAAAACCGATCAAGTGAATCTAGGAAGAGGGAACAGGCAGAGGGGATGTAAGTGTGTGGATGTGCATAGACTGTGAGTCTTAAAACCGTCTACGTGAATCCAGGAAGAGGGAAGAGGGAGAGGGGCTGGAAGTGTGTGGATGTGCACAGCTGTGAGTCTTAAAACGTCTGAGTGAATCCAGGAAGAGGGAACAGGCAGAGGGGATGGAAGTGTGTGGATGTGCACCGGCTGTGAGTCTTAAAACCGTCTGAGTGAATCCAGGAAGAGGGAAGAGGCAGAGGGGCTGGAAGTGTGTGGATGTGCACCGGCTGTGAGTCTTAAAACCGTCTGAGTGAATCCAGGAAGAGGGAAGAGGCAGAGGGGCTGGAAGTGTGTGGATGTGCACCAGCTGTGAGTCTTAAAACCGTTCTGAGTGAATCCAGGAAGAGGGAAGAGGCAGAGGGGCTGGAAGTGTGTGGATGTGCACCGGCTGTGAGTCTTAAAACGTTCTGAGTGAATCCAGGAAGAGGGAAGAGGCAGAGGGGATGGAAGTGTGTGGATGTGCATAGACTGTGAGTCATAAAACCGTCTACGTGAATCCAGGAAGAGGGAAGAGGCAGAGGGGGTGGAAGTGTGTGGATGTGCATAGACTGTGAGTCTTAAAACCGTCTACGTGAATCCAGGAAGAGGGAAGAGGAGAGGGGCTGGAAGTGTGTGTGCTGTGCACAGGCTGTGAGTCTTAAGAACGTCTGAGTGAATCCAGGAAGAGGGAAGAGGCAGAGGGGATGGAAGTGTGTGGATGTGCACAGGCTGTGAGTCTTAAAACCGTCTGAGTGAATCCAGGAAGAGGGAAGAGGCAGAGGGGCTGGAAGTGTGTGGATGTGCACAGGCTGTGAGTCTTAAAACCGTCTGAGTGAATCCAGGAAGAGGGAAGAGGCAGAGGGGCTGGAAGTGTGTGGATGTGCACAGGCTGTGAGTCTTAAAACCGTCTGAGTGAATCCAGGAAGAGGGAAGAGGCAGAGGGGCTGGAAGTGTGTGGATGTGCACAGGCTGTGAGTCTTAAAACGTCTACGTGAATCCAGGAAGAGGGAAGAGGGAGAGGGGTGGAAGTGTGTGGATGTGCATAGACTGTGAGTCTTAAAACCGTCTACGTGAATCCAGGAAGAGGGAAGAGGGAGAGGGGCTGGAAGTGTGTGTGCTGTGCACAGGCTGTGAGTCTTAAGAACGTCTGAGTGAATCCAGGAAGAGGGAAGAGGCAGAGGGGCTGGAAGTGTGTGTGCTGTGCACAGGCTGTGAGTCTTAAGAACGTCTGAGTGAATCCAGGAAGAGGGAAGAGGCAGAGGGGCTGGAAGTGTGTGGATGTGCACCGGCTGTGAGTCTTAAGAACGTCTGAGTGAATCCAGAAGAGGGAAGAGGCAGAGGGCTGAAAGTGTGTCGTGTACACCGGCTGTGAGTCTTAAAAACCGTCAGTGAATCCAGGAAGAGGGAAGAGGCAGAGGGGCTGGAAGTGTGTGGATGTGCACAGGCTGTGAGTCTTAAAACCGTCTGATTGAATCCAGGAAGAGGGACGAGGCAGAGGGGCTTGAAGTGTGTGGATGTGCACAGGCTGTGAGTCTTAAAACCGTCTGAGTGAATCCAGGAAGAGGGAAGAGGCAGAGGGGCTGGAAGTGTGTGGATGTGCACTGGCTGTGAGTCTTAAAACCGTTTGAGTGAATCCAGGAAGAGGGAAGAGGCAGAGGGGCTGGAAGTGTGTGGATGTGCACCGGCTGTGAGTCTTAAAACGTCTGAGTGAATCCAGGAAGAGGGAAGAGGCAGAGGGGCTGGAAGTGTGTGGATGTGCACCGGCTGTGAGTCTTAAAACCGTTCGAGTGAATCCAGGAAGAGGGAACAGGCAGAGGGGCTGGAAGTGTGTGGATGTGCATAGACTGTGAGTCATAAAACCGTCTACGTGAATCCAGGAAGAGGGAAGAGGGAGAGGGGGTGGAAGTGTGTGGATGTGCATAGACTGTGAGTCTTAAAACCGTCTACGTGAATCCAGGAAGAGGGAAGAGGGAGAGGGGCTGGAAGTGTGTGTGCTGTGCACAGGCTGTGAGTCTTAAGAACGTATGAGTGAATCCAGGAAGAGGGAAGAGGCAGAGGGGCTGGAAGTATGTGTGCTGTGCACAGGCTGTGAGTCTTAAGAACGTCTGAATGAATCCAGGAAGAGGGAAGAGACAGAGGGGCTGAAAGTGTGTGGATGTGCATAGACTGTGAGTCTTAAAACCGTCTACGTGAATCCAGGAAGAGGGAAGAGGGAGAGGGGATGGAAGTGTGTGGATGTGCACCGGCTGTGAGTCTTAAAACCGTCTGAGTGAATCCAGGAAGAGGGAACAGGCAGAGGGGATGGAAGTGTGTGGATGTACATAGATTGTGATTCTTAAAACCGTCTACGTGAATCCAGGAAGAGGGAAGAGGGAGAGGGGCTGGAAGTGTGTGTGCTGTGCACAGGCTGTGAGTCTTAAGAACGTCTGAATGAATCCAGGAAGAGGGAAGAGGCAGAGGGGCTGGAAGTGTGTGGATGTGCACTGGCTGTGAGTCTTAAAACCGTTTGAGTGAATCCAGGAAGAGGGAAGAGGCAGAGGGGCTGGAAGTGTGTGGATGTGCACCGGCTGTGAGTCTTAAAACCGTTCGAGTGAATCCAGGAAGAGGGAAGAGGCAGAGGGGATGGAAGTGTGTGGATGTGCACCAGCTGTGAGTCTTAAAACCGTTCGAGTGAATCCAGGAAGAGGGAAGAGGCAGAGGGGCTGGAAGTGTGTGGATGTGCACCGGCTGTGAGTCTTAAAAACGTCTGAGTGAATCCAGGAAGAGGGAAGAGGCAGAGGGGATGGAAGTGTGTGGATGTGCACAGGCTGTGAGTCTTAAAACCGTCTGAGTGAATCCAGGAAGAGGGAAGAGGCAGAGGGGATGGAAGTGTGTGGATGTGCACAGCTGTGAGTCTTAAAACCGTCTGAGTGAATCCAGGAAGAGGGAAGAGGCAGAGGGGCTGGAAGTGTGTGGATGTGCACCGGCTGTGAGTCTTAAAACCGTCTGAGTGAATCCAGGAAGAGGGAAGAGGCAGAGGGGATGGAAGTGTGTGGATGTGCACCGGCTGTGAGTCTTAAAACCGTCTGAGTGAATCCAGGAAGAGGGAAGAGGAGAGGGGGTGGAAGTGTGTGGATGTGCACAGGCTGTGAGTCTTAAAACCGTCTGAGTGAATCCAGGAAGAGGGAAGAGGCAGAGGGGCTGGAAGTGTGTGGATGTGCACCAGCTGTGAGTCTTAAAACGTCTGAGTGAATCCAGGAAGAGGGAAGAGGCAGAGGGGCTGGAAGTGTGTGGATGTGCACAGGCTGTGAGTCTTAAAACCGTCTGAGTGAATCCAGGAAGAGGGAAGAGGCAGAGGGGATGGAAGTGTGTGGATGTGCATAGACTGTGAGTCTTAAAACCGATCAAGTGAATCTAGGAAGAGGGAACAGGCAGAGGGGATGTAAGTGTGTGGATGTGCATAGACTGTGAGTCATAAAACCGTCTACGTGAACCCAGGAAGAGGGAAGAGGGAGAGGGGGTGGAAGTGTGTGGATGTGCACCGGCTGTGAGTCTTAAGAACGTCTGAATGAATCCAGGAAGAGGGAAGAGGCAGAGGGGCTGGAAGTGTGTGGATGTGCACCGGCTGTGAGTCTTAAAACCGTTCGAGTGAATCCAGGAAGAGGGAAGAGGCAGAGGGGTGGAAGTGTGTGGATGTGCATAGACTGTGAGTCTTAAAACCGTCTGATTGAATCCAGGAAGAGGGAAGAGGCAGAGGGGCTGGAAGTGTGTGGATGTGCACCGGCTGTGAGTCTTAAAACCGTCTGAGTGAATCCAGGAAGAGGGAAGAGGCAGAGGGGCTGGAAGTGTGTGGATGTGCACCGGCTGTGAGTCTTAAAACCGTTCGAGTGAATCCAGGAAGAGGGAACAGGCAGAGGGGATGGAAGTGTGTGGATGTGCACCAGCTGTGAGTCTTAAAACCGTCTGACGTGAATCCAGGAAGAGGGAAGAGGAGAGGGGTGGAAGTGTGTGGATGTGCATAGACTGTGAGTCTTAAAACCGTCTACGTGAATCCAGGAAGAGGGAAGAGGAGAGGGGCTGGAAGTGTGTGTGCTGTGCACAGGCTGTGAGTCTTAAGAACGTCTGAGTGAATCCAGGAAGAGGGAAGAGGCAGAGGGGCTGGAAGTGTGTGGATGTGCACCGGCTGTGAGTCTTAAAACCGTTCGAGTGAATCCAGGAAGAGGGAAGAGGCAGAGGGGCTGGAAGTGTGTGGATGTGCACCGGCTGTGAGTCTTAAAACCGTCTGAGTGAATCCAGGAAGAGGGAAGAGGCAGAGGGGCTGGAAGTGTGTGGATGTGCACAGGCTGTGAGTCTTAAGAACGTCTGAGTGAATCCAGGAAGAGGGAAGAGGCAGAGGCGCTGGAAGTGTGTGGATGTGCACAGGCTGTGAGTCTTAAAACCGTCTAGTGAATCCAGGAAGAGGGAAGAGGCAGAGGGGCTGGAAGTGTGTGGATGTGCACCAGCTGTGAGTCTTAAAACCGTCTGGGTGAATCCAGGAAGAGGGAAGAGGCAGAGGGGATGGAAGTGTGTGGATGTGCACCGGCTGTGAGTCTTAAAACCGTCTGAGTGAATCCAGGATGAGGGAAGAGACAGAGGGGATGGAAGTGTGTGGATGGGCATACACTGTGAGTCTTAAAACCATCTACGTGAATCCAGGAAGAGGGAAGAGGGAGAGGGGCTGGAAGTGTGTGTGCTGTGCACAGGCTGTGAGTCTTAAGAACGTCTGAGTGAATCCAGGAAGAGGGAAGAGACAGAGGGGCTGGAAGTGTGTGGATGTGCACAGGCTGTGAGTCTTAAAACCGTCGAGTGAATCCAGGAAGAGGGAAGAGGCAGAGGGGATGGAAGTGTGTGGATGTGCACAGCTGTGAGTCTTAAAACCGTCTGAGTGAATCCAGGAAGAGGGAAGAGGCAGAGGGGATGGAAGTGTGTGGATGTGCACAGGCTGTGAGTCTTAAAACCGTCTGAGTGAATCCAGGAAGAGGGAAGAGGCAGAGGGGCTGGAAGTGTGTGGATGTGCACAGGCTGTGAGTCTTAAAACCGTCTGAGTGAATCCAGGAAGAGGGAAGAGGCAGAGGGGCTGGAAGTGTGTGGATGTGCACCGGCTGTGAGTCTTAAAACCGTTGAGTGAATCCAGGAAGAGGGAAGAGGCAGAGGGGCTGGAAGTGTGTGGATGTGCACCGGCTGTGAGTCTTAAAACCGTCTGAGTGAATCCAGGAAGAGGGAACAGGCAGAGGGGATGGAAGTGTGTGGATGTGCACAGGCTGTGAGTCATAAAACCGTCTGAGTGAATCCAGGAAGAGGGAAGAGGGAGAGGGGCTGGAAGTGTGTGGATGTGCATAGACTGTGAGTCTTAAAACCGTCTACGTGAATCCAGGAAGAGGGAAGAGGGAGAGGGGCTGGAAGTGTGTGGATGTGCACAGGCTGTGAGTCTTAAAACGTCTGAGTGAATCCAGGAAGAGGGAAGAGGCAGAGGGGCTGGAAGTGTGTGGATGTGCACCGGCTGTGAGTCTTAAAACGTCTGAGTGAATCCAGGAAGAGGGAAGAGGCAGAGGGGATGGAAGTGTGTGGATGTGCACTAGACTGTGAGTCTTAAAACCGTCGAGTGAATCCAGGAAGAGGGAAGAGGCAGAGGGGTGGAAGTGTGTGGATGTGCACAGACTGTGAGTCTTAAAACCGTCTACGTGAATCCAGGAAGAGGGAAGAGGGAGAGGGGCTGGAAGTGTGTGGGTGTGCACAGGCTGTGAGTCTTAAAACCGTCTGAGTGAATCCAGGAAGAGGGAAGAGGGAGAGGGGGTGGAAGTGTGTGGATGTGCACCGGCTGTGAGTCTGAAAACCGTTCGAGTGAATCCAGGAAGAGGGAACAGGCAGAGGGGATGGAAGTGTGTGGATGTGCACCGGCTGTGAGTCTTAAAACCGTTTGAGTGAATCCAGGAAGAGGGAAGAGGCAGAGGGGCTGGAAGTGTGTGGATGTGCACCGGCTGTGAGTCTTAAAACCGTCTGAGTGAATCCAGGAAGAGGGAAGAGGCAGAGGGGCTGGAAGTGTGTGGATGTGCATAGACTGTGAGTCTTAAAACCGTCTACGTGAATCCAGGAAGAGGGAAGAGGCAGAGGGGCTGGAAGTGTGTGGATGTGCACCGGCTGTGAGTCTTAAAACCGTCTGAGTGAATCCAGGAAGAGGGAAGAGACAGAGGGGATGGAAGTGTGTGGATGGGCATACACTGTGAGTCTTAAAACCGTCTACGTGAATCCAGGAAGAGGGAAGAGGGAGAGGGGCTGGAAGTGTGTGTGCTGTGCACAGGCTGTGAGTCTTAAGAACGTCTGAATGAATCCAGGAAGAGGGAAGAGACAGAGGGGTTGGAAGTGTGTGGATGTGCACCAGCTGTGAGTCTTAAAACCGTTTGGATGAATCCAGGATGAGGGAAGAGACAGAGGGGATGGAAGTGTGTGGATGTGCACCGGCTGTGAGTCTTAAAACCGTCTGAGTGAATCCAGGAAGAGGGAAGAGGCAGAGGGGATGGAAGTGTGTGGATGTGCACAGGCTGTGAGTCTTAAAACCGTCTGAGTGAATCCAGGAAGAGGGAAGAGGCAGAGGGGCTGGAAGTGTGTGGATGTGCACCGGCTGTGAGTCTTAAAACCGTCTGAGTGAATCCAGGAAGAGGGAAGAGGCAGAGGGGCTGGAAGTGTGTGGATGTGCACCGGCTGTGAGTCTTAAAACCGTCTGAGTGAATCCAGGAAGAGGGAACAGGCAGAGGGGATGGAAGTGTGTGGATGTGCATAGACTGTGAGTCTTAAAACCGTCTACGTGAATCCAGGAAGAGGGAAGAGGGAGAGGGGGTGGAAGTGTGTGGATGTGCACCGGCTGTGAGTCTTAAAACCGTCTGAGTGAATCCAGGAAGAGGGAAGAGGCAGAGGGGCTGGAAGTGTGTGGATGTGCACCGGCTGTGAGTCTTAAAACCGTTCGAGTGAATCCAGGAAGAGGGAAGAGGCAGAGGGGCTGGAAGTGTGTGGATGTGCACAGGCTGTGAGTTTTAAAACCGTCTGAGTGAATCCAGGAAGAGGGAAGAGGCAGAGGGGCTGGAAGTGTGTGGATGTGCACCAGCTGTGAGTCTTAAAACCGCCTACGTGAATCCAGGAAGAGGGAAGAGGGAGAGGGGCTGGAAGTGTGTGGATATGCACCGGCTGTGAGTCTTAAAACCGTTTGAGTGAATCCAGGAAGAGGGAAGAGGCAGAGGGGCTGGAAGTGTGTGGATGTGCACCTGCTGTGAGTCTTAAAACCGTCTGAGTGAATCCAGGAAGAGGGAAGAGGCAGAGGGGCTGGAAGTGTGTGGATGTGCACAGGCTGTGAGTCTTAAAACCGTCTGAGTGAATCCAGGAAGAGGGAAGAGGCAGAGGGGCTGGAAGTGTGTGGATGTGCACCAGCTGTGAGTCTTAAAACCGTCTGAGTGAATCCAGGAAGAGGGAAGAGGCAGAGGGGCTGGAAGTGTGTGGATGTGCACAGGCTGTGAGTCTTAAAACCGTCTGACGTGAATCCAGGAAGAGGGAAGAGGCAGAGGGGCTGGAAGTGTGTGGATGTGCACAGGCTGTGAGTCTTAAGAACGTCTGAGTGAATCCAGGAAGAGGGAAGAGGCAGAGGGGCTGGAAGTGTGTGGATGTGCACAGGCTGTGAGTCTTAAAACGTCTGAGTGAATCCAGGAAGAGGGAAGAGGCAGAGGGGCTGGAAGTGTGTGGATGTGCACCGGCTGTGAGTCTTAAAACCGTTCGAGTGAATCCAGGAAGAGGGAACAGGCAGAGGGGATGGAAGTGTGTGGATGTGCACCGGCTGTGAGTCTTAAAACCGTCTGAGTGAATCCAGGAAGAGGGAAGAGGCAGAGGGGCTGGAAGTGTGTGGATGTGCATAGACTGTGAGTCTTAAAACCGTCTCAAGTGAATCCAGGAAGAGGGAAGAGGCAGAGGGGCTGGAAGTGTGTGGATGTGCACCGGCTGTGAGTCTTAAAACCGTCTGAGTGAATCCAGGAAGAGGGAAGAGGCAGAGGGGCTGGAAGTGTGTGGATGTGCACCGGCTGTGAGTCTTAAAACCGTCTGAGTGAATCCAGGAAGAGGGAAGAGGCAGAGGGGCTGGAAGTGTGTGGATGTGCACCGGCTGTGAGTCTTAAAACCGTCTAAGTGAATCCAGGAAGAGGGAAGAGGCAGAGGGGATGGAAGTGTGTGGATGTGCATAGACTGTGAGTCTTAAAACCGTCTGAGTGAATCCAGGAAGAGGGAAGAGGCAGAGGGGCTGGAAGTGTGTGGATGTGCATAGACTGTGAGTCTTAAAACCGTCTACGTGAATCCAGGAAGAGGGAAGAGGGAGAGGGGCTGGAAGTGTGTGTGCTGTGCACAGGCTGTGAGTCTTAAGAACGTCTGAGTGAATCCAGGAAGAGGGAAGAGGCAGAGTGGCTGGAAGTATGTGTGCTGTGCACAGGCTGTGAGTCTTAAGAACGTCTGAATGAATCCAGGAAGAGGGAAGAGGCAGAGGGGCTGGAAGTGTGTGGATGTGCATAGACTGTGAGTCTTAAAACCGTCTACGTGAATCCAGGAAGAGGGAAGAGGGAGAGGGGATGGAAGTGTGTGGATGTGCACCGGCTGTGAGTCTTAAAACCGTCTGAGTGAATCCAGGAAGAGGGAACAGGCAGAGGGGATGGAAGTGTGTGGATGTGCACAGACTGTGAGTCTTAAAACCGTCTACGTGAATCCAGGAAGAGGGAAGAGGGAGAGGGGCTGGAAGTGTGTGGATGTGCACCGGCTGTGAGTCTTAAAACCGTCTGAGTGAATCCAGGAAGAGGGAAGAGACAGAGGGGCTGGAAGTGTGTGGATGTGCACCGGCTGTGAGTCTTAAAACCGTCTACGTGAATCCAGGAAGAGGGAAGAGGGAGAGGGGTGGAAGTGTGTGGATGTGCATAGACTGTGAGTCTTAAAACCGTTCAAGTGAATCCAGGAAGAGGGAACAGGCAGAGGGGCTGGAAGTGTGTGGATGTGCACCGGCTGTGAGTCTTAAAACCGTCTGAGTGAATCCAGGAAGAGGGAAGAGGCAGAGGGGATGGAAGTGTGTGGATGTGCATAGACTGTGAGTCTTAAAACCGTCTACGTGAATCCAGGAAGAGGGAAGAGGGAGAGGGGCTGGAAGTGTGTGGATGTGCACCGGCTGTGAGTCTTAAAACCGTCTGAGTGAATCCAGGAAGAGGGAAGAGGCAGAGGGGCTGGAAGTGTGTGAATGTGCACCGGCTGTGAGTCTTAAAACCGTCTGAGTGAATCCAGGAAGAGGGAAGAGGCAGAGGGGATGGAAGTGTGTGGATGTGCACAGCTGTGAGTCTTAAAACCGTCTAGTGAATCCAGGAAGAGGGAAGAGGCAGAGGGGCTGGAAGTGTGTGGATGTGCACAGACTGTGAGTCTTAAAACCGTCTGAGTGAATCCAGGAAGAGGGAAGAGGCAGAGGGGCTGGAAGTGTGTGGATGTGCACCGGCTGTGAGTCTTAAAACCGTCTGAGTGAATCCAGGAAGAGGGAAGAGGCAGAGGGGATGGAAGTGTGTGGATGTGCATAGACTGTGAGTCATAAAACCGTCTACGTGAATCCAGGAAGAGGGAAGAGGGAGAGGGGGTGGAAGTGTGTGGATGTGCATAGACTGTGAGTCTTAAAACCGTCTACGTGAATCCAGGAAGAGGGAAGAGGGAGAGGGGCTGGAAGTGTGTGTGATGTGCACAAGCTGTGAGTCTTAAAACCGTCTGAGTGAATCCAGGAAGAGGGAAGAGGCAGAGGGGCTGGAAGTGTGTGGATGTGCATAGACTGTGAGTCTTAAAACCGTCTACGTGAATCCAGGAAGAGGGAAGAGGGAGAGGGGCTGGAAGTGTGTGTGCTGTGCACAGGCTGTGAGTCTTAAGAACGTCTGAGTGAATCCAGGAAGAGGGAAGAGGCAGAGGGGCTGGAAGTGTGTGTGATGTGCACAGGCTGTGAGTCTTAAGAACGTCTGAGTGAATCCAGGAAGAGGGAAGAGGCAGAGGGGCTGGAAGTGTGTGGATGTGCACCGGCTGTGAGTCTTAAAACCGTCTGAGTGAATCCAGGAAGAGGGAAGAGGCAGAGGGGTGGAAGTGTGTGGATGTGCACAGACTGTGAGTCTTAAAACCGTCTGAGTGAATCCAGGAAGAGGGAAGAGGCAGAGGGGCTGGAAGTGTGTGGATGTGCACAGGCTGTGAGTCTTAAAACCGTCTAGTGAATCCAGGAAGAGGGAAGAGGGAGAGGGGCTGGAAGTGTGTGGATGTGCACAGGCTGTGAGTCTTAAAACCGTCTGAGTGAATCCAGGAAGAGGGAAGAGGCAGAGGGGCTGGAAGTGTGTGGATGTGCACCGGCTGTGAGTCTTAAAACCGTCTGAGTGAATCCAGGAAGAGGGAAGAGGCAGAGGGGCTGGAAGTGTGTGGATGTGCACAGGCTGTGAGTCTTAAAACCGTCTGAGTGAATCCAGGAAGAGGGAAGAGGCAGAGGGGCTGGAAGTGTGTGGATGTGCACAGGCTGTGAGTCTTAAAACCGTCTGAGTGAATCCAGGAAGAGGGAAGAGGCAGAGGGGATGGAAGTGTGTGGATGTGCACAGGCTGTGAGTCTTAAAACCGTCTACGTGAATCCAGGAAGAGGGAAGAGGAGAGGGGTGGAAGTGTGTGGATGTGCACCGGCTGTGAGTCTTAAGAACGTCTGAGTGAATCCAGAAGGGGAAGAGTGAGAGGGCTGAAGTGTGTGTGTACACGGCTGTGAGTCTTAAAACCGTCAGTGAATCCAGGAAGAGGGAAGAGGCAGAGGGGCTGGAAGTGTGTGGATGTGCACAGGCTGTGAGTCTTAAGAACGTCTGAGTGAATCCAGGAAGAGGGAAGAGGCAGAGGGGCTGGAAGTGTGTGGATGTGCACAGGCTGTGAGTCTTAAAACCGTCTGAGTGAATCCAGGAAGAGGGAAGAGGGAGAGGGGCTGGAAGTGTGTGGATGTGCACCAGCTGTGAGTCTTAAAACCGTCTGATTGAATCCAGGAAGAGGGAAGAGGCAGAGGGGCTGGAAGTGTGTGGATGTGCACCGGCTGTGAGTCTTAAGAACGTTTGAGTGAATCCAGGAAGAGGGAAGAGGCAGAGGGGCTGGAAGTGTGTGGATGTGCACCGGCTGTGAGTCTTAAAACCGTCTGAGTGAATCCAGGATGAGGGAAGAGACAGAGGGGATGGAAGTGTGTGGATGTGCATAGACTGTGAGTCTTAAAACCGTCTACGTGAATCCAGGAAGAGGGAAGAGGCAGAGGGGATGGAAGTGTGTGGATGTGCACCGGCTGTGAGTCTTAAAACCGTCTGAGTGAATCCAGGAAGAGGGAAGAGGCAGAGGGGGTGGAAGTGTGTGGATGTGCACAGGCTGTGAGTCTTAAAACCGTCTGAGTGAATCCAGGAAGAGGGAAGAGGCAGAGGGGCTGGAAGTGTGTGGATGTGCACCGGCTGTGAGTCTTAAAACCGTCTGAGTGAATCCAGGAAGAGGGAAGAGGCAGAGGGGCTGGAAGTGTGTGGATGTGCACCGGCTGTGAGTCTTAAAACCGTCTGAGTGAATCCAGGAAGAGGGAAGAGGCAGAGGGGGTGGAAGTGTGTGGATGTGCATAGACTGTGAGTCTTAAAACCGTCTACGTGAATCCAGGAAGAGGGAAGAGGCAGAGGGGCTGGAGGTGTGTGGATTTGCACAGGCTGTGAGTTTTAAAAACATCTGAGTGAATCCAGGAAGAGGGAAGAGGCAGAGGGGTTGGAAGTGTGTGGATGTGCACAGGCTGTGAGTCTTAAAACCGTCTGAGTGAATCCAGGTAGAGGGAACAGGCAGAGGGGATGGAAGTGTGTGGATATGCAGCGGCTGTGAGTCTTAAAACCGTCTGAGTGAATCCAGGAAGAGGGAAGAGGCAGAGGGGCTGGAAGTGTGTGGATGTGCACAGGCTGTGAGTCTTAAAACCGTCTGAGTGAATCCAGGAAGAGGGAAGAGGCAGAGGGGCTGGAAGTGTGTGGATGTGCACCAGCTGTGAGTCTTAAAACGTCTGAGTGAATCCAGGAAGAGGGAAGAGTCAGAGGGGCTGGAAGTGTGTGGATGTACACTGGCTGTGAGTCTTAAAACCGTCTGAGTGAATCCAGGAAGAGGGAAGAGGCAGAGGGGCTGGAAGTGTGTGGATGTGCATAGACTGTGAGTCTTAAAACCGTCTACGTGAATCCAGGATGAGGGAAGAGGCAGAGGGGGTGGAAGTGTGTGGATGTGCATAGACTGTGAGTCTTAAAACCGTCTACGTGAATCCAGGAAGAGGGAAGAGGGAGAGGGGCTGAAAGATTGTGTGGCTGTGCACAGGCTGTGAGTTTTAAAAACGTCTTAGTGATCCAGGAAGAGGGAAGAGACAGGGGGGCAGGAAGTGTGTGGATGTGCACCGGCTGTGAGTCTTAAAACCGTCTGAGTGAATCCAGGAAGAGGGAAGAGTCAGAGTGGCTGGAAGTGTGTGGATGTGCACCGGCTGTGAGTCTTAAAACCGTCTGAGTGAATCCAGGAAGAGGGAAGAGGCAGAGGGGCTGGAAGTGTGTGGATGTGCACCGGCTGTGAGTCTTAAAACCGTCTGAGTGAATCCAGGAAGAGGGAAGAGGCAGAGGGGCTGGAAGTGTGTGGATGTGCACCAGCTGTGAGTCTTAAAACCGTCTGAGTGAATCCAGGAAAAGGGAAGAGGCAGAGGGGCTGGAAGTGTGTGGATGTGCACCAGCTGTGAGTCTTAAAACCGTCTGAGTGAATCCAGGAAGAGGGAAGAGGCAGAGGGGCTGGAAGTGTGTGGATGTGCACCGGCTGTGAGTCTTAAAACCGTTTGAGTGAATCCAGGAAGAGGGAAGAGGCAGAGGGGCTGGAAGTGTTTGTGCTGTGCACAGGCTGTGAGTCTTAAAACCGTTTGAGTGAATCCAGGAAGAGGGAAGAGGCAGAGGGGCTGGAAGTGTGTGGATGTGCACACACTGTGAGTCTTAAAACCATCTGAGTGAATCCAGGAAGAGGGAAGAGGCAGAGGGGCTGGAAGTGTGTGTGCTGTGCACCAGCTGTGAGTCTAAAAACCGTTTGAGTGAATCCAGGAAGAGGGAAGAGGCAGAGGGGGTGGAAGTGTGTGGATATGCATAGACTGTGAGTCTTAAAACCGCCTACGTGAATCCAGGAAGAGGGAAGAGGCAGAGGGGCTGGAAGTGTGTGTGATGTGCACAGGCTGTGAGTCTTAAAATTGTCTGAGTGAATCCAGGAAGAGGGAAGAGGCAGAGGGGCTGGAAGTGTGTGGATGTGCACCAGCTGTGAGTCTTAAAACCGTCTGAGTGAATCCAGGAAGAGGGAAGAGGCAGAGGGGCTGGAAGTGTGTGGATGTGCACAGGCTGTGAGTCTTAAAACCGTCTGAGTGAATCCAGGAAGAGGGAAGAGGCAGAGGGGCTGGAAGTGTGTGGATGTGCATAGACTGTGAGTCTTAAAACCGTCTACGTGAATCCAGGAAGAGGGAAGAGGGAGAGGGGCTGGAAGTGTGTGTGCTGTGCACAGGCTGTGAGTCTTAAGAACGTCTGAGTGAATCCAGGAAGAGGGAAGAGGCAGAGGGGCTGGAAGTGTGTGTGCTGTGCACAGGCTGTGAGTCTTAAGAACGTCTGAGTGAATCCAGGAAGAGGGAAGAGGCAGAGGGGTTGGAAGTGTGTGGATGTGCACCGGCTGTGAGTCTTAAAACCGTCTGAGTGAATCCAGGAAGAGGGAAGAGGCAGAGGGGTGGAAGTGTGTGGATGTGCACAGACTGTGAGTCTTAAAACCGTCTAGTGAATCCAGGAAGAGGGAAGAGGCAGAGGGGCTGGAAGTGTGTGGATGTGCACCAGCTGTGAGTCTTAAAACCGTCTGAGTGAATCCAGGAAGAGGGAAGAGGCAGAGGGGCTGGAAGTGTGTGGATGTGCACAGGCTGTGAGTCTTAAAACCGTCTGAGTGAATCCAGGAAGAGGGAAGAGGCAGAGGGGCTGGAAGTGTGTGTGCTGTGCACAGGCTGTGAGTCTTAAAACGTCTGAGTGAATCCAGGAAGAGGGAAGAGGCAGAGGGGCTGGAAGTGTGTGGATGTGCATAGACTGTGAGTCTTAAAACCGTTTAGGTGAATCCGGGAAGAGGGAAGAGGCAGAGGGGATGGAAGTGTGTGGATGTGCACCTGCTGTGAGTCTTAAAACCGTCTGAGTGAATCCAGGAAGAGGGAAGAGGCAGAGGGGATGGAAGTGTGTGGATGTGCACCGGCTGTGAGTCTTAAGAACGTCTGAGTGAATCCAGGAAGAGGGAAGAGGAGAGGGGCTGGAAGTGTGTGGTGTGCACGGCTGTGAGTCTTAAAACCGTCAGTGAATCCAGGAAGAGGGAAGAGGCAGAGGGGCTGGAAGTGTGTGGATGTGCACAGGCTGTGAGTCTTAAAACCGTCTGAGTGAATCCAGGAAGAGGGAAGAGGCAGACGGGATTGAAGTGTGTGGATGTGCACAGGCTGTGAGTCTTAAGAACGTCTGAATGAATCCAGGAAGAGGGAAGAGGCAGAGGGGCTGGAAGTGTGTGGATGTACACTGGCTGTGAGTCTTAAAACCGTTTGAGTGAATCCAGGAAGAGGGAAGAGGGAGAGGGGCTGGAAGTGTGTGGATGTGCACCGGCTGTGAGTCTTAAAACCGTCTGAGTGAATCCAGGAAGAGGGAAGAGGCAGCGGGGCTGGAAGTGTGTGGATGTGCACCGGCTGTGAGTCTTAAAACCGTTCGAGTGAATCCACGAAGAGGGAACAGGCAGAGGGGATGAAAGTGTGTGGATCTGCATAGACTGTGAGTCATAAAACCGTCTACGTGAATCCAGGAAGAGGGAAGAGGGAGAGGGGTGGAAGTGTGTGGATATGCATAGACTGTGAGTCTTAAAACTGTTTGGGTGAATCCAGGAAGAGGGAAGAGGGAGATGGGCTGGAAGTGTGTGTGCTGTGCACAGGCTTTGAGTCTTAAGAATGTCTGAGTGAATCAAGGAAGAGGGAAGAGGCAGAGTGGCTGGAAGTATGTGTGCTGTGCACAGGCTGTGAGTCTTAAGAACGTCTGAATGAATCCAGGAAGAGGGAAGAGGCAGAGGGGATGGAAGTGTGTGGATGTGCATAGACTGTGAGTCATAAAACCGTCTACGTCAATCCAGGAAGAGGGAAGACGGAGAGGGGATGGAAGTGTGTGGATGTGCACCGGCTGTGAGTCTTAAAACCGTCTGAGTGAATCCAGGAAGAGGGAACAGGCAGAGTGGATGGAAGTGTGTGGATGTACATAGATTGTGATTCTTAAAACCGTCTACGTGAATCCAGGAAGAGGGAAGAGGGAGAGGGGGTGGAAGTGTGTGCTGTGCACAGGCTGTGAGTCTTAAGAACGTGTGAATGAATCCAGGAAGAGGGAAGAGGCAGAGGGGCTGGAAGTGTGTGGATGTGCACCGGCTGTGAGTCTTAAAACCGTTTGAGTGAATCCAGGAAGAGGGAAGAGGCAGAGGGGCTGGAAGTGTGTGGATGTGCACCAGCTGTGAGTCTTAAAACCGTCTGCGTGAATCCAGGAAGAGGGAACAGGCAGAGGGGATGGAAGTGTGTGGATGTGCACAGCTGTGAGTCTTAAAACCGTCTAAGTGAATCCAGGAAGAGGGAAGAGGCAGAGGGGCTGGAAGTGTGTGGATGTGCACAGGCTGTGAGTCTTAAAACTGTCTGAGTGAATCCAGGAAGAGGGAAGAGGCAGAGGGGCTGGAAGTGTGTGGATGTGCACCGGCTGTGAGTCTTAAAACCGTCTGAGTGAATCCAGGAAGAGGGAAGAGGCAGAGGGGCTGGAAGTGTGTGGATGTGCACAGGCTGTGAGTCTTAAAACCGTTCGAGTGAATCCAGGAAGAGGGAACAGGCAGAGGGGATGGAAGTGTGTGGATGTGCATAGACTGTGAGTCATAAAACCGTCTACGTGAATCCAGGAAGAGGGAAGAGGGAGAGGGGTGGAAGTGTGTGGATATGCATAGACTGTGAGTCTTAAAACGGCCTACGTGAATCCAGGAAGAGGGAAGAGGGAGAGGGGCTGGAAGTGTGTGTGCTGTGCACAGGCTGTGAGTCTTAAGAACGTATGAGTGAATCCAGGAAGAGGGAAGAGGCAGAGTGGCTGGAAGTATGTGTGCTGTGCACAGGCTGTGAGTCTTAAGAACGTCTGAATGAATCCAGGAAGAGGGAAGAGACAGAGGGGCTGAAAGTGTGTGGATGTGCATAGACTGTGAGTCTTAAAACCGTCTACGTCAATCCAGGAAGAGGGAAGAGGGAGAGGGGATGGAAGTGTGTGGATGTGCACCGGCTGTGAGTCTTAAAACCGTCTGAGTGAATCCAGGAAGAGGGAACAGGCAGAGGGGATGGAAGTGTGTGGATGTGCATAGATTGTGATTCTTAAAACCGTCTACGTGAATCCAGGAAGAGGGAAGAGGGAGAGGGGCTGGAAGTGTGTGTGCTGTGCACAGGCTGTGAGTCTTAAGAACGTCTGAGTGAATCCAGGAAGAGGGAAGAGGCAGAGGGGCTGGAAGTGTGTGGATGTGCACCGGCTGTGAGTCTTAAAACCGTCTGAGTGAATCCAGGAAGAGGGAAGAGGCAGAGGGGCTGGAAGTGTGTGGATGTGCACTGGCTGTGAGTCTTAAAACCGTTCGAGTGAATCCAGGAAGAGGGAACAGGCAGAGGGGATGGAAGTGTGTGGATGTGCACCAGCTGTGAGTCTTAAAACCGTCTACGTGAATCCAGGAAGAGGGAAGAGGGAGAGGGGCTGGAAGTGTGTGGATGTGCACAGGCTGTGAGTCTTAAAACGTTTGAGTGAATCCAGGAAGAGGGAAGAGGCAGAGGGGCTGGAAGTGTGTGGATGTGCACCGGCTGTGAGTCTTAAAACCGTTTGAGTGAATCCAGGAAGAGGGAAGAGGCAGAGGGGCTGGAAGTGTGTGGATGTGCACAGGCTGTGAGTCTTAAAACCGTCTGAGTGAATCCAGGAAGAGGGAACAGGCAGAGGGGATGGAAGTGTGTGGATGTGCATAGACTGTGAGTCATAAAACCGTCTACGTGAATCCAGGAAGAGGGAAGAGGGAGAGGGGGTGGAAGTGTGTGGATGTGCATAGACTGTGAGTCTTAAAACCGTCTACGTGAATCCAGGAAGAGGGAAGAGGGAGAGGGGCTGGAAGTGTGTGTGCTGTGCACAGGCTGTGAGTCTTAAGAACGTATGAGTGAATCCAGGAAGAGGGAAGAGGCAGAGTGGCTGGAAGTATGTGTGCTGTGCACAGGCTGTGAGTCTTAAGAACGTCTGAATGAATCCAGGAAGAGGGAAGAGACAGAGGGGCTGAAAGTGTGTGGATGTGCATAGACTGTGAGTCTTAAAACCGTCTACGTGAATCCAGGAAGAGGGAAGAGGGAGAGGGGCTGGAAGTGTGTGGATGTGCACCGGCTGTGAGTCTTAAAACCGTCTGAGTGAATCCAGGAAGAGGGAAGAGGCAGAGGGGCTGGAAGTGTGTGGATGTGCACCGGCTGTGAGTCTTAAAACCGTTTGAGTGAATCCAGGAAGAGGGAAGAGGCAGAGGGGGTGGAAGTGTGTGGATGTGCATAGACTGTGAGTCTTAAAACCGTTCTAGTGAATCCAGGAAGAGGGAACAGGCAGAGGGGCTGGAAGTGTGTGGATGTGCACCGGCTGTGAGTCTTAAAACCGTCTGAGTGAATCCAGGAAGAGGGAACAGGCAGAGGGGATGGAAGTGTGTGGATGTGCATAGACTGTGAGTCATAAAACCGTCTACGTGAATCCAGGAAGAGGGAAGAGGGAGAGGGGGTGGAAGTGTGTGGATGTGCATAGACTGTGAGTCTTAAAACCGTCTGAGTGAATCCAGGAAGAGGGAAGAGGCAGAGGGGCTGGAAGTGTGTGTGCTGTGCACAGGCTGTGAGTCTTAAGAACGTCTGAGTGAATCCAGGAAGAGGGAAGAGGCAGAGGGGCTGGAAGTGTGTGGATGTGCACCGGCTGTGAGTCTTAAAACCGTCTACGTGAATCCAGGAAGAGGGAAGAGGCAGAGGGGCTGGAAGTGTGTGGATGTGCACAGGCTGTGAGTCTTAAAAACGTCTGAGTGAATCCAGGAAGAGGGAAGAGGCAGAGGGGCTGGAAGTGTGTGGATGTGCACAGGCTGTGAGTCTTAAGAACGTCTGAGTGAATCCAGGAAGAGGGAAGAGGCAGAGGGGATGGAAGTGTGTGGATGTGCACCGGCTGTGAGTCTTAAAACCGTCTAGTGAATCCAGGAAGAGGGAACAGGCAGAGGGGATGGAAGTGTGTGGATGTGCACCGGCTGTGAGTCTTAAAACCGTCTGAGTGAATCCAGGAAGAGGGAAGAGGCAGAGGGGTGGAAGTGTGTGGATGTGCACAGACTGTGAGTCTTAAAACCGTCTGAGTGAATCCAGGAAGAGGGAAGAGGCAGAGGGGTGGAAGTGTGTGGATGTGCATAGACTGTGAGTCTTAAAACCGTCTACGTGAATCCAGGAAGAGGGAAGAGGGAGAGGGGGTGGAAGTGTGTGGATGTGCACCGGCTGTGAGTCTTAAAACCGTTCGAGTGAATCCAGGAAGAGGGAACAGGCAGAGGGGCTGGAAGTGTGTGGATGTGCACCGGCTGTGAGTCTTAAAACCGTCTGAGTGAATCCAGGAAGAGGGAACAGGCAGAGGGGATGGAAGTGTGTGGATGTGCATAGACTGTGAGTCATAAAACCGTCTACGTGAATCCAGGAAGAGGGAAGAGGGAGAGGGGGTGGAAGTGTGTGGATGTGCATAGACTGTGAGTCTTAAAACCGTTCAAGTGAATCCAGGAAGAGGGAAGAGGCAGAGGGGCTGGAAGTGTTTGGATGTGCACCGGCTGCGAGTCTTAAAACCGTCTGAGTGAATCCAGGAAGAGGGAAGAGGCAGAGGGGTGGAAGTGTGTGGATGTGCACCGGCTGTGAGTCTTAAAACCGTCTGAGTGAATCCAGGAAGAGGGAAGAGGCAGAGGGGCTGGAAGTGTGTGGATGTGCACAGCTGTGAGTCTTAAAACCGTCTAGTGAATCCAGGAAGAGGGAAGAGGGAGAGGGGCTGGAAGTGTGTGGATGTGCATAGACTGTGAGTCTTAAAACCGTCTACGTGAATCCAGGAAGAGGGAAGAGGGAGAGGGGCTGGAAGTGTGTGGATGTGCACAGGCTGTGAGTCTTAAAACCGTCTGAGTGAATCCAGGAAGAGGGAAGAGGCAGAGGGGCTGGAAGTGTGTGGATGTGCACAGGCTGTGAGTCTTAAAACCGTCTGAGTGAATCCAGGAAGAGGGAAGAGGCAGAGGGGATGGAAGTGTGTGGATGTGCACCGGCTGTGAGTCTTAAAACCGTCTGAGTGAATCCAGGAAGAGGGAAGAGGCAGAGGGGTGGAAGTGTGTGGATGTGCATAGACTGTGAGTCTTAAAACCGTTCGAGTGAATCTAGGAAGAGGGAACAGGCAGAGGGGATGGAAGTGTGTCTATGTGCACCAGCTGTGAGTCTTAAAACCTTCTGATTGAATCCAGGAAGAGGGAAGAGGCAGAGGGGATGGAAGTGTGTGGATGTGCACCGGCTGTGAGTCATAAAACCGTCTACGTGAATCCAGGAAGAGGGAAGAGGGAGAGGGGTGGAAGTGTGTGGATGTGCACCGGCTGTGAGTCTTAAAACCGTTCGAGTGAATCCAGGAAGAGAGAACAGGCAGAGGGGCTGGAAGTGTGTGGATGTGCACCGGCTGTGAGTCTTAAAACCGTCTGAGTGAATCCAGGAAGAGGGAAAAGGCAGAGGGGATGGAAGTGTGTGGATGTGCATAGACTGTGAGTCATAAAACCGTCTACGTGAATCCAGGAAGAGGGAAGAGGGAGAGGGGGTGGAAGTGTGTGGATGTGCATAGACTGTGAGTCTTAAAACCGTCTCGTGAATCCAGGAAGAGGGAAGAGGGAGAGGGGCTGGAAGTGTGTGGATGTGCACAGCTGTGAGTCTTAAAACGTCTACGTGAATCCAGGAAGAGGGAAGAGGCAGAGGGGTGGAAGTGTGTGGATGTGCATAGACTGTGAGTCTTAAAACCGTCTGAGTGAATCCAGGAAGAGGGAAGAGGCAGAGGGGCTGGAAGTGTGTGTGCTGTGCACAGGCTGTGAGTCTTAAGAACGTCTGAGTGAATCCAGGAAGAGGGAAGAGGGAGAGGGGCTGGAAGTGTGTGTGCTGTGCACAGGCTGTGAGTCTTAAAAATGTCTGAGTGAATCCAGGAAGAGGGAAGAGGCAGAGAGGATGGAAGTGTGTGCGTGTGCACAGGCTGTGAGTCTTAAAAATGTCTGAGTGAATCCAGGAAGAGGGAAGAGGCAGAGGGGCTGGAAGTGTGTGGATGTGCACAGGTTGTGAGTTTTAAAACCGTCTGAGTGAATCCAGGAAGAGGGAAGAGGCAGAGGGGCTGGAAGTGTGTGGATGTGCACCAGCTGTGAGTCTTAAAACCGTCTGAGTGAATCCAGGAAGAGGGAAGAGGCAGAGGGGCTGGAAGTGTGTGGATGTGCACCGGCTGTGAGTCTTAAAACCGTCTGAGTGAATCCAGGAAGAGGGAAGAGGCAGAGGGGATGGAAGTGTGTGGATGTGCACAGACTGTGAGTCTTAAAACCGTCTACGTGAATCCAGGAAGAGGGAAGAGGGAGAGGGGTGGAAGTGTGTGGATGTGCACAGACTGTGAGTCTTAAAACCGTCTACGTGAATCCAGGAAGAGGGAAGAGGGAGAGGGGCTGGAAGTGTGTGGATGTGCACAGGCTGTGAGTCTTAAAACCGTCTGAGTGAATCCAGGAAGAGGGAAGAGGCAGAGGGGCTGGAAGTGTGTGGATGTGCACAGCTGTGAGTCTTAAAACGTCTGAGTGAATCCAGGAAGAGGGAAGAGGCAGAGGGGCTGGAAGTGTGTGGATGTGCACCGGCTGTGAGTCTTAAAACCGTTCGAGTGAATCCAGGAAGAGGGAAGAGGCAGAGGGGTGGAAGTGTGTGGATGTGCATAGACTGTGAGTCTTAAAACCGTCTAGTGAATCCAGGAAGAGGGAAGAGGCAGAGGGGTGGAAGTGTGTGGATGTGCACCAGCTGTGAGTCTTAAAACCGTCTGAGTGAATCCAGGAAGAGGGAAGAGGCAGAGGGGCTGGAAGTGTGTGGATGTGCACAGACTGTGAGTCTTAAAACCGTCTGAGTGAATCCAGGAAGAGGGAAGAGGGAGAGGGGCTGGAAGTGTGTGGATGTGCACCGGCTGTGAGTCTTAAAACCGTCTGAGTGAATCCAGGAAGAGGGAAGAGGGAGAGGGGATGGAAGTGTGTGGATGTGCACCGGCTGTGAGTCTTAAAACCGTCTGAGTGAATCCAGGAAGAGGGAAGAGGCAGAGGGGATGGAAGTGTGTGGATGTGCACCGGCTGTGAGTCTTAAAACCGTTCGAGTGAATCCAGGAAGAGGGAACAGGCAGAGGGGATGGAAGTGTGTGGATGTGCACCGGCTGTGAGTCTTAAAACCGTCTGAGTGAATCCAGGAAGAGGGAAGAGGCAGAGGGGCTGGAAGTGTGTGTGTGTGAACAGGCTGTGAGTTTTAAAACGTCTGAGTGAATCCAGGAAGAGGGAAGAGGCAGAGGGGCTGGAAGTGTGTGGATGTGCACCGGCTGTGAGTCTTAAAACCGTCTGAGTGAATCCAGGAAGAGGGAAGAGGCAGAGGGGCTGGAAGTGTGTGGATGTGCACCGGCTGTGAGTCTTAAAACCGTCTGAGTGAATCCAGGAAGAGGGGAGAGGCAGAGGGGCTGGAAGTGTGTGGATGTGCAAAGGCTGTGAGTCTTAAAACCGTCTAGTAAATCCAGGAAGAGGGGAGAGGCCGAGGGGCTGGAAGTGTGTGGATGGGCACCAGCTGTGAGTCTTAAAACCGTCTGAGTGAATCCAGGAACAGGGAAGAGACAGAGGGGCTGGAAGTGTGTGGATGTGCACCGGCTGTGAGTCTTAAAACCGTCTCAGTGAATCCAGGAATAGGGAAGAGGCAGAGGGGCTGGAAGTGTGTGGATGTGCACCGGCTGTGAGTCTTAAAACCGTCTGAGTGAATCCAGGAAGAGGGAAGAGGCAGAGGGGCTGGAAGTGTGTGGATGTGCACAGGCTGTGAGTCTTAAAACCGTCTGAGTGAATCCAGGAAGAGGGAAGAGGCAGAGGGGCTGGAAGTGTGTGGATGTGCACCAGCTGTGAGTCTTAAAACCGTCTGAGTGAATCCAGGAAGAGGGAAGAGGCAGAGGGGTGGAAGTGTGTGGATGTGCATAGACTGTGAGTCTTAAAACCGTCTACGTGAATCCAGGAAGAGGGAAGAGGGAGAGGGGCTGGAAGTGTGTGGCTGTGCACAGCTGTGAGTCTTAAGAACGTCTGAGTGAATCCAGGAAGAGGGAAGAGGGAGAGGGGCTGGAAGTGTGTGGATGTGCACAGGCTGTGAGTCTTAAAACCGTCTGAGTGAATCCAGGAAGAGGGAAGAGGCAGAGGGGCTGGAAGTGTGTGGATGTGCACCGGCTGTGAGTCTTAAAACCGTCTGAGTGAATCCAGGAAGAGGGAAGAGGCAGAGGGGCTGGAAGTGTGTGGATGTGCACCGGCTGTGAGTCTTAAAACAGTCTGAGTGAATCCAGGAAGAGGGAAGAGGCAGAGGGGCTGGAAGTGTGTGGATGTGCATAGACTGTGAGTCTTAAAACCGTCTGAGTGAATCCAGGAAGAGGGAAGAGGCAGAGGGGCTGGAAGTGTGTGGATGTGCACCGGCTGTGAGTCTTAAAACCGTCTGAGTGAATCCAGGAAGAGGGAAGAGGCAGAGGGGCTGGAAGTGTGTGGATGTGCACAGACTGTGAGTCTTAAAACCGTCTGAGTGAATCCAGGAAGAGGGAAGAGGGAGAGGGGCTGGAAGTGTGTGGATGTGCACAGGCTGTGAGTCTTAAAACGTCTGAGTGAATCCAGGAAGAGGGAAGAGGCAGAGGGGATGGAAGTGTGTGGATGTGCACCGGCTGTGAGTCTTAAAACCGTTCGAGTGAATCCAGGAAGAGGGAAGAGGGAGAGGGGATGGAAGTGTGTGGATGTGCATAGACTGTGAGTCTTAAAACCGTCTGAATGAATCCAGGAAGAGGGAAGAGGCAGAGGGGCTGGAAGTGTGTGGATGTGCACCGGCTGTGAGTCTTAAAACCGTCTACGTGAATCCAGGAAGAGGGAAGAGGGAGAGGGGGTGGAAGTGTGTGGATGTGCATAGACTGTGAGTCTTAAAACCGTCTACGTGAATCCAGGAAGAGGGAAGAGGCAGAGGGGCTGGAAGTGTGTGGATGTGCACCGGCTGTGAGTCTTAAAACCGTCTGAGTGAATCCAGGAAGAGGGAAGAGGCAGAGGGGCTGGAAGTGTGTGTGCTGTGCACAGGCTGTGAGTCTTAAGAACGTCTGAGTGAATCCAGGAAGAGGGAAGAGGCAGAGGGGCTGGAAGTGTGTGTGCTGTGCACAGGCTGTGAGTCTTAAGAACGTCTGAGTGAATCCAGGAAGAGGGAAGAGGCAGAGGGGCTGGAAGTGTGTGGATGTGCACCGGCTGTGAGTCTTAAAACCGTTCGAGTGAATCCAGGAAGAGGGAACAGGCAGAGGGGATGGAAGTGTGTGGATGTGCACCGGCTGTGAGTCTTAAAACCGTCTACGTGAATCCAGGAAGAGGGAAGAGGAGAGGGGTGGAAGTGTGTGGATGTGCACCGGCTGTGAGTCTTAAGAACGTCTGAGTGAATCCATGAAGAGGGAAGAGGCAGAGGGGCTGAAAGTGTGTGGATGTGCACCGGCTGTGAGTCTTAAAACACCTCAGTGAATCCAGGAAGAGGGAAGAGGCAGAGGGGCTGGAAGTGTGTGAGCTGTGCACAGGCTGTGAATCTTAAGAACGTCTGAGTGAATCCAGGAAGAGGGAAGAGGCAGACGGGATTGAAGTGTGTGGATGTGCACAGGCTGTGAGTCTTAAGAACGTCTGAATGAATCCAGGAAGAGGGAAGAGGCAGAGGGGCTGGAAGTGTGTGGATGTGCACAGGCTGTGAGTCTTAAAACCGTCTGAGTGAATCCAGGAAGAGGGAAGAGGCAGAGGGGCTGGAAGTGTGTGGATGTGCACCGGCTGTGAGTCTTAAAACCGTTTGAGTGAATCCAGGAAGAGGGAAGAGGCAGAGGGGCTGGAAGTGTGTGGATGTGCACCGGCTGTGAGTCTTAAAACCGTTCTGAGTGAATCCAGGAAGAGGGAAGAGGCAGAGGGGATGGAAGTGTGTGGATGTGCACAGCTGTGAGTCATAAAACCGTCTACGTGAATCCAGGAAGAGGGAAGAGGCAGAGGGGCTGGAAATGTGTGGATGTGCACAGACTGTGAGTCTTAAAACCGTCTACGTGAATCCAGGAAGAGGGAAGAGGCAGAGGGGCTGGAAGTGTGTGGATGTGCACAGGCTGTGAGTCTTAAAACGTCTGAGTGAATCCAGGAAGAGGGAAGAGGCAGAGGGGCTGGAAGTGTGTGGATGTGCACCGGCTGTGAGTCTTAAAACCGTCTGACTGAATCCAGGAAGAGGGAAGAGGCAGAGGGGCTGGAAGTGTGTGGATGTGCACCGGCTGTGAGTCTTAAAACCGTCTGAGTGAATCCAGGAAGAGGGAAGAGGCAGAGGGGCTGGAAGTGTGTGGATGTGCACCGGCTGTGAGTCTTAAAACCGTTCGAGTGAATCCAGGAAGAGGGAAGAGGCAGAGGGGCTGGAAGTGTGTGGATGTGCACAGGCTGTGAGTCTTAAAACCGTCTACGTGAATCCAGGAAGAGGGAAGAGGCAGAGGGGCTGGAAGTGTGTGGATGTGCACAGACTGTGAGTCTTAAAACCGTCTACGTGAATCCAGGAAGAGGGAAGAGGGAGAGGGGCTGGAAGTGTGTGTGCTGTGCACAGGCTGTGAGTCTTAAGAACGTCTGAGTGAATCCAGGAAGAGGGAAGAGGCAGAGGGGCTGGAAGTGTGTGTGCTGTGCACAGGCTGTGAGTCTTAAGAACGTCTGAATGAATCCAGGAAGAGGGAAGAGACAGAGGGGCTGAAAGTGTGTGGATGTGCATAGACTGTGAGTCTTAAAACCGTCTACGTGAATCCAGGAAGAGGGAAGAGGGAGAGGGGATGGAAGTGTGTGGATGTGCACCGGCTGTGAGTCTTAAAACCGTCTGAGTGAATCCAGGAAGAGGGAACAGGCAGAGGGGATGGAAGTGTGTGGATGTGCACAGACTGTGAGTCTTAAAACCGTCTACGTGAATCCAGGAAGAGGGAAGAGGGAGAGGGGCTGGAAGTGTGTGTGCTGTGCACAGGCTGTGAGTCTTAAGAACGTCTGAGTGAATCCAGGAAGAGGGAAGAGGCAGAGGGGCTGGAAGTGTGTGGATGTGCACGGCTGTGAGTCTTAAAACCGTCTGAGTGAATCCAGGAAGAGGGAAGAGGCAGAGGGGCTGGAAGTGTGTGGATGTGCACCGGCTGTGAGTCTTAAAACCGTTCGAGTGAATCCAGGAAGAGGGAAGAGGCAGAGGGGCTGGAAGTGTGTGGATGTGCACCGGCTGTGAGTCTTAAGAACGTCTGAGTGAATCCAGGAAGAGGGAAGAGGCAGAGGGGCTGGAAGTGTGTGGATGTGCACCGGCTGTGAGTCTTAAAACCGTTTGCGTGAATCCAGGAAGAGGGAAGAGGCAGAGGGGCTGGAAGTGTGTGGATGTGCACCAGCTGTGAGTCTTAAAACCGTCTACGTGAATCCAGGAAGAGGGAAGAGGGAGAGGGGCTGGAAGTGTGTGGATGTGCATAGACTGTGAGTCTTAAAACCGTCTAAGTGAATCCAGGAAGAGGGAAGAGGCAGAGGGGCTGGAAGTGTGTGGCTGTGCACAGCTGTGAGTCTTAAAACGTCTGAGTGAATCCAGGAAGAGGGAAGAGGCAGAGGGGCTGGAAGTATGTGGCTGTGCACAGGCTGTGAGTCTTAAGAACGTCTGAGTGAATCCAGGAAGAGGGAAGAGGCAGAGGGGCTGGAAGTGTGTGGATGTGCACCGGCTGTGAGTCTTAAAACCGTCTGAGTGAATCCAGGATGAGGGAAGAGGCAGAGGGGCTGGAAGTGTGTGGATGTGCACCGGCTGTGAGTCTTAAAACCGTCTGAGTGAATCCAGGAAGAGGGAAGAGGCAGAGGGGCTGGAAGTGTGTGGATGTGCACAGACTGTGAGTCTTAAAACCGTCTGAGTGAATCCAGGAAGAGGGAAGAGGCAGAGGGGCTGGAAGTGTGTGGATGTGCACCAGCTGTGAGTCTTAAAACCGTCTGAGTGAATCCAGGAAGAGGGAAGAGGCAGAGGGGCTGGAAGTGTGTGGATGTGCACCGGCTGTGAGTCTTAAAACCGTCTGAGTGAATCCAGGAAGAGGGAAGAGGCAGAGGGGCTGGAAGTGTGTGGATGTGCACCGGCTGTGAGTCTTAAAACCGTCTGAGTGAATCCAGGAAGAGGGAAGAGGCAGAGGGGCTGGAAGTGTGTGGATGTGCACAGGCTGTGAGTCTTAAAACCGTCTGAGTGAATCCAGGAAGAGGGAAGAGGCAGAGGGGCTGGAAGTGTGTGGATGTGCACCAGCTGTGAGTCTTAAAACCGTTCTGAGTGAATCCAGGAAGAGGGAAGAGGCAGAGGGGCTGGAAGTGTGTGGATGTGCACAGGCTGTGAGTCTTAAAACCGTCTGAGTGAATCCAGGAAGAGGGAAGAGGCAGAGGGGCTGGAAGTGTGTGGATGTGCACCGCTGTGAGTCTTAAAACCGTCTGAGTGAATCCAGGAAGAGGGAAGAGGCAGAGGGGCTGGAAGTGTGTGGATGTGCACAGGCTGTGAGTCTTAAAACCGTCTGAGTGAATCCAGGAAGAGGGAAGAGGCAGAGGGGCTGGAAGTGTATGGATGTGAACCGGCTGTGAGTCTTAAAACCGTCTGAGTGAATCCAGGAAGAGGGAAGAGGCAGAGGGGCTGGAAGTGTGTGGATGTGCACAGGCTGTGAGTCTTAAAACCGTCTGAGTGAATCCAGGAAGAGGGAAGAGGCAGAGGGGCTGGAAGTGTGTGGATGTGCACCGCTGTGAGTCTTAAAACCGTCTGAGTGAATCCAGGAAGAGGGAAGAGGCAGAGGGGCTGGAAGTGTGTGGATGTGCACCGGCTGTGAGTCTTAAAACCGTCTGAATGAATCCAGGAAGAGGGAAGAGGCAGAGGGGCTGGAAGTGTGTGGATGTGCACCGGCTGTGAGTCTTAAAACCGTCTACGTGAATCCAGGAAGAGGGAAGAGGCAGAGGGGCTGGAAGTGTGTGGATGTGCACCGGCTGTGAGTCTTAAAACCGTCTGATTGAATCCAGGAAGAGGGAAGAGGCAGAGGGGCTGGAAGTGTGTGGATGTGCACCGGCTGTGAGTCTTAAAACCGTTTGAGTGAATCCAGGAAGAGGGAAGAGGCAGAGGGGCTGGAAGTGTGTGGATGTGCACCGGCTGTGAGTCTTAAAACCGATCGAGTGAATCCAGGAAGAGGGAAGTGGCAGAGGGGCTGGAAGTGTGTGGATGTGCACCAGCTGTGAGTCTTAAAACCGTCTGCGTGAATCCAGGAAGAGGGAAGAGGCAGAGGGGCTGGAAGTGTGTGGATGTGCACCGGCTGTGAGTCTTAAAACCGTCTACGTGAATCCAGGAAGAGGGAAGAGGCAGAGGGGCTGGAAGTGTGTGGATGTGCACCGGCTGTGAGTCTTAAAACCGTCTGAGTGAATCCAGGAAGAGGGAAGAGGCAGAGGGGCTGGAAGTGTGTGGATGTGCACCAGCTGTGAGTCTTAAAACGTCTGAGTGAATCCAGGAAGAGGGAAGAGGCAGAGGGGCTGGAAGTGTGTGGATGTGCACAGGCTGTGAGTCTTAAAACGTCTGAGTGAATCCAGGAAGAGGGAAGAGGGAGAGGGGCTGGAAGTGTGTGGATGTGCACCGGCTGTGAGTCTTAAAACCGTCTGAGTGAATCCAGGATGAGGGAAGAGACAGAGGGGCTGGAAGTGTGTGGATGTGCACCGGCTGTGAGTCTTAAAACCGTCTGAGTGAATCCAGGAAGAGGGAAGAGGCAGAGGGGCTGGAAGTGTGTGGATGTGCACCGGCTGTGAGTCTTGAAACCGTCTGAGTGAATCCAGGAAGAGGGAAGAGGCAGAGGGGCTGGAAGTGTGTGGATGTGCACAGCTGTGAGTCTTAAAACCGTCTGAGTGAATCCAGGAAGAGGGAAGAGGCAGAGGGGCTGGAAGTGTGTGGATGTGCACCGGCTGTGAGTCTTAAAACCGTCTGAGTGAATCCAGGAAGAGGGAAGAGGCAGAGGGGCTGGAAGTGTGTGGATGTGCACCGGCTGTGAGTCTTAAAACCGTCTGAGTGAATCCAGGAAGAGGGAAGAGGCAGAGGGGCTGGAAGTGTGTGGATGTGCACCGCTGTGAGTCTTAAAACCGTCTGAGTGAATCCAGGAAGAGGGAAGAGGCAGAGGGGCTGGAAGTGTGTGGATGTGCACAGCTGTGAGTCTTAAAACCGTCTGAGTGAATCCAGGAAGAGGGAAGAGGCAGAGGGGCTGGAAGTGTGTGGATGTGCACCGGCTGTGAGTCTTAAAACCGTCTGAGTGAATCCAGGAAGAGGGAAGAGGCAGAGGGGCTGGAAGTGTGTGGATGTGCACAGGCTGTGAGTCTTAAAACCGTCTGAGTGAATCCAGGAAGAGGGAAGAGGCAGAGGGGCTGGAAGTGTGTGGATGTGCACCGCTGTGAGTCTTAAAACCGTCTGAGTGAATCCAGGAAGAGGGAAGAGGCTTAGGGGCTGGAAGTGTGTGGATGTGCAACAGCTATGAGTCTTAAAACCGTCTGAGTGAATCCAGGAAGAGGGAAGAGGCAGAGGGGCTGGAAGGGTGTGGATGTGCACTGCCTGTGAGTCTTAAACCGTCTGAGTGAATCCAGGAAGAGGGAAGAGGCAGAGGGGCTGGAAGTGTGTGGATGTGCACCAGCTGTGAGTCTTAAAACCGTCTGAGTGAATCCAGGAAGAGAGAAGAGGCAGAGGGGCTGGAAGTGTGTCGATGTGCACCGGCTGTGAGTCTTAAAACCGTCTGAGTGAATCCAGGAAGAGGGAAGAGGCAGAGGGGCTGGAAGTGTGTGGATGTGCACCGGCTGTGAGTCTTAAAACCGTCTGAGTGAATCCAGGAAGAGGGAAGAGGCAGAGGGGCTGGAAGTGTGTGGATGTGCACCGGCTGTGAGTCTTAAAACCGTCTGAGTGAATCCAGGAAGAGGGAAGAGGCAGAGGGGCTGGAAGTGTGTGGATGTGCACCGGCTGTGAGTCTTAAAACCGTCTGAGTGAATCCAGGAAGAGGGAAGAGGCAGAGGGGCTGGAAGTGTGTGGATGTGCACAGCTGTGAGTCTTAAAACCGTCTGAGTGAATCCAGGAAGAGAGAAGAGGCAGAGGGGCTGGAAGTGTGTGGATGTGCACCGGCTGTGAGTCTTAAACCGTCTAAGTGAATTCAGGAAGAGGGAAGAGGCAGAGCGGATGGAAGTGTGTGGATGTGCACCGGCTGTGAGTCTTAAAACCGTCTAGTGAATCCAGGAAGAGGGAAGAGGCAGAGGGGCTGGAAGTGTGTGGATGTGCACGGCTGTGAGTCTTAAAACCGTCTGAGTGAATCCAGGAAGAGGGAAGAGGCAGAGGGGCTGGAAGTGTGTGGATGTGCACAGGCTGTGAGTCTTAAAACCGTCTGAGTGAATCCAGGAAGAGGGAAGAGGCAGAGGGGCTGGAAGTGTGTGGATGTGCACAGGCTGTGAGTCTTAAAACCGTCTGAGTGAATCCAGGAAGAGGGAAGAGGCAGAGGGGCTGGAAGTGTGTGGATGTGCACACGGCTGTGAGTCTTAAAACCGTCTGAGTGAATCCAGGAAGAGGGAAGAGGCAGAGGGGCTGGAAGTGTGTGGATGTGCACAGGCTGTGAGTCTTAAGAACGTCTGAGTGAATCCAGGAAGAGGGAAGAGGGAGAGGGGCTGGAAGTGTGTGGATGTGCACAGGCTGTGAGTCTTAAAACGTCTGAGTGAATCCAGGAAGAGGGAAGAGGCAGAGGGGCTGGAAGTGTGTGGATGTGCATAGACTGTGAGTCTAAAACCGTCTGAGTGAATCCAGGAAGAGGGAAGAGGGAGAGGGGGTGGAAGTGTGTGGATGTGCACAGACTGTGAGTCTTAAAACCGTCTGAGTGAATCCAGGAAGAGGGAAGAGGCAGAGGGGCTGGAAGTGTGTGGATGTGCACAGGCTGTGAGTCTTAAAACGTCTGAGTGAATCCAGGAAGAGGGAAGAGGCAGAGGGGCTGGAAGTGTGTGGATGTGCACAGCTGTGAGTCTTAAAACCGTCTGAGTGAATCCAGGAAGAGGGAACAGGCAGAGGGGTGGAAGTGTGTGGATGTGCACCAGCTGTGAGTCTTAAAACCGTTCTGAGTGAATCCAGGAAGAGGGAAGAGGCAGAGGGGCTGGAAGTGTGTGGATGTGCATCGGCTGTGAGTCTTAAAACCGTTCTGAGTGAATCCAGGAAGAGGGAAGAGGCAGAGGGGCTGGAAGTGTGTGGATGTGCACCAGCTGTGAGTCTTAAAACCGTCTGAGTGAATCCAGGAAGAGGGAAGAGGCAGAGGGGCTGGAAGTGTGTGGATGTGCATGGCTGTGAGTCTTAAAACCGTCTGAGTGAATCCAGGAAGAGGGAAGAGGCAGAGGGGATGGAAGTGTGTGGATGTGCACAGGCTGTGAGTCATAAAACCGTCTGAGTGAATCCAGGAAGAGGGAAGAGGCAGAGGGGTGGAAGTGTGTGGATGTGCATAGACTGTGAGTCTTAAAACCGTCTACGTGAATCCAGGAAGAGGGAAGAGGCAGAGGGGCTGGAAGTGTGTGGATGTGCACCGGCTGTGAGTCTTAAAACCGTCTGAGTGAATCCAGGAAGAGGGAAGAGGCAGAGGGGCTGGAAGTGTGTGGATGTGCACTAGCTGTGAGTCTTAAAACCGTCTGAGTGAATCCAGGAAGAGGGAAGAGGCAGAGGGGCTGGAAGTGTGTGTGATGTGCACCGGCTGTGAGTCTTAAAACCGTCTGAGTGAATCCAGGAAGAGGGAAGAGGCAGAGGGGCTGGAAGTGTGTGGATGTGCACTAGGCTGTGAGTCTTAAAACCGTCTGAGTGAATCCAGGAAGAGGGAAGAGGCAGAGGGGCTGGAAGTGTGTGTGATGTGCACCGCTGTGAGTCTTAAAACCGTTCGAGTGAATCCAGGAAGAGGGAACAGGCAGAGGGGCTGGAAGTGTGTGGATGTGCACAGACTGTGAGTCTTAAAACCGTCTGACGTGAATCCAGGAAGAGGGAAGAGGCAGAGGGGCTGGAAGTGTGTGGATGTGCACAAGCTGTGAGTCTTAAGAACGTCTGAGTGAATCCAGGAAGAGGGAAGAGGGAGAGGGGCTGGAAGTGTGTGGATGTGCACAGGCTGTGAGTCTTAAAACGTCTGAGTGAATCCAGGAAGAGGGAAGAGGCAGAGGGGCTGGAAGTGTGTGGATGTGCACAGGCTGTGAGTCTTAAAACGTCTGAGTGAATCCAGGAAGAGGGAAGAGGCAGAGGGGATGGAAGTGTGTGGATGTGCACCGGCTGTGAGTCTTAAAACCGTCTGAGTGAATCCAGGAAGAGGGAAGAGGCAGAGGGGCTGGAAGTGTGTGGATGTGCACAGGCTGTGAGTCTTAAAACCGTCTGAGTGAATCCAGGAAGAGGGAAGAGGCAGAGGGGATGGAAGTGTGTGGATGTGCACCGGCTGTGAGTCTTAAAACCGTCTGAGTGAATCCAGGAAGAGGGAAGAGGCAGAGGGGCTGGAAGTGTGTGGATGTGCACCGGCTGTGAGTCTTGAAACCGTCTGAGTGAATCCAGGAAGAGGGAACAGGCAGAGGGGATGGAAGTGTGTGGATGTGCATACACTGTGAGTCTTAAAACCGTCTACGTGAATCCAGGAAGAGGGAAGAGGGAGAGGGGTGGAAGTGTGTGGATGTGCACAGGCTGTGAGTCTTAAAACGTCTGAGTGAATCCAGGAAGAGGGAAGAGGCAGAGGGGCTGGAAGTGTGTGGATGTGCATAGACTGTGAGTCTTAAAACCGTCTACGTGAATCCAGGAAGAGGGAAGAGGAGAGGGGATGGAAGTGTGTGGATGTGCACCGGCTGTGTGTCTTAAAACCGTCTGAGTGAATCCAGGAAGAGGGAACAGGCAGAGGGGATGGAAGTGTGTTTGATGTGCATAGACTGTGAGTCTTAAAACCGTCTACGTGAATCCAGGAAGAGGGAACAGGCAGAGGGGCTGGAAGTGTGTGTGCTGTGCACAGGCTGTGAGTCTTAAGAACGTCTGAATGAATCCAGGAAGAGGGAAGAGGCAGAGGGGCTGGAAGTGTGTGGATGTGCACCGGCTGTGAGTCTTAAAACCGTCTGAGTGAATCCAGGAAGAGGGAAGAGGCAGAGGGGATGGAAGTGTGTGGATGTGCAACGCTGTGAGTCTTAAAACCGTTCGAGTGAATCCAGGAAGAGGGAAGAGGCAGAGGGGTTGGAAGTGTGTGGATGTGCACCAGCTGTGAGTCTTAAAACCGTTTGGGTGAATCCAGGAAGAGGGAAGAGGCAGAGGGGATGGAAGTGTGTGGATGTGCACCGGCTGTGAGTCTTAAAACCGTCTGAGTGAATCCAGGAAGAGGGAAGAGGGAGAGGGGCTGGAAGTGTGTGTGCTGTGCACAGCTGTGAGTCTTAAGAACGTCTGAGTGAATCCAGGAAGAGGGAAGAGGGAGAGGGGTGGAAGTGTGTGGATGTGCATAGACTGTGAGTCTTAAAACCGTCTACGTGAATCCAGGAAGAGGGAAGAGGGAGAGGGGCTGGAAGTGTGTGTGCTGTGCACAGGCTGTGAGTCTTAAGAACGTCTGAGTGAATCCAGGAAGAGGGAAGAGGCAGAGGGGCTGGAAGTGTGTGTGCTGTGCACAGGCTGTGAGTCTTAAGAACCGTCTACGTGAATCCAGGAAGAGGGAAGAGGGAGAGGGGCTGGAAGTGTGTGTGCTGTGCACAGGCTGTGAGTCTTAAGAACGTCTGAGTGAATCCAGGAAGAGGGAAGAGGGAGAGGGGCTGGAAGTGTGTGTGCTGTGCACAGGCTGTGAGTCTTAAGAACGTCTGAGTGAATCCAGGAAGAGGGAAGAGGCAGAGGGGATGGAAGTGTGTGGATGTGCACCGGCTGTGAGTCTTAAAACCGTCTACGTGAATCCAGGAAGAGGGAAGAGGGAGAGGGGCTGGAAGTGTGTGGATGTGCACAGGCTGTGAGTCTTAAAACCGTCTGAGTGAATCCAGGAAGAGGGAAGAGGGAGAGGGGGTGGAAGTGTGTGGATGTGCATAGACTGTGAGTCTTAAAACCGTCTACGTGAATCCAGGAAGAGGGAAGAGGGAGAGGGGCTGGAAGTGTGTGTGCTGTGCACAGGCTGTGAGTCTTAAGAACGTCTGAGTGAATCCAGGAAGAGGGAAGAGGCAGAGGGGCTGGAAGTGTGTGGATGTGCACCGGCTGTGAGTCTTAAAACCGTCTGAGTGAATCCAGGAAGAGGGAAGAGGCAGAGGGGATGGAAGTGTGTGGATGTGCATAGACTGTGAGTCTTAAAACCGTCTACGTGAATCCAGGAAGAGGGAAGAGGGAGAGGGGATGGAAGTGTGTGGATGTGCACAGACTGTGAGTCTTAAAACCGTTCAAGTGAATCCAGGAAGAGGGAACAGGCAGAGGGGCTGGAAGTGTGTGGATGTGCACCGGCTGTGAGTCTTAAAACCGTCTGAGTGAATCCAGGATGAGGGAAGAGACAGAGGGGATGGAAGTGTGTGGGTGTGCATAGACTATGAGTCATAAAACCGTCTACGTGAATCCAGGAAGAGGGAAGAGGGAGAGGGGCTGGAAGTGTGTGGATGTGCATAGACTGTGAGTCTTAAAACCGTCTTCGTGAATCCAGGAAGAGGGAAGAGGGAGAGGGGCTGGAAGTGTGTGTGCTGTGCACAGGCTGTGAGTCTTAAGAACGTCTGAGTGAATCCAGGAAGAGGGAAGAGGCAGAGGGGCTGGAAGTGTGTGGATGTGCACCGGCTGTGAGTCTTAAAACCGTTCGAGTGAATCCAGGAAGAGGGAAGAGGCAGAGGGGCTGGAAGTGTGTGGATATGCACCGGCTGTGAGTCTTAAAACCGTTTGAGTGAATCCAGGAAGAGGGAAGAGGCAGAGGGGCTGGAAGTGTGTGGATGTGCACCGGCTGTGAGTCTTAAAACCGTCTACGTGAATCCAGGAAGAGGGAAGAGGCAGAGGGGCTGGAAGTGTGTGGATGTGCACCGGCTGTGAGTCTTAAAACCGTCTGAGTGAATCCAGGAAGAGGGAAGAGGCAGAGGGGCTGGAAGTGTGTGGATGTGCATAGCTTGTGAGTCATAAAACCGTCTACGTGAATCCAGGAAGAGGGAAGAGGGAGAGGGGGTGGAAGTGTGTGGATGTGCATAGACTGTGAGTCTTAAAACCGTCTACGTGAATCCAGGAAGAGGGAAGAGGGAGAGGGGCTGGAAGTGTTTGTGCTGTGCACAGGCTGTGAGTCTAAAGAACGACTGAGTGAATCCAGGAAGAGGGAAGAGGGAGAGGGGCTGGAAGTGTGTGTGCTGTGCACAGGCTGTGAGTCTTAAGAACGTCTGAGTGAATCCAGGAAGAGGGAAGAGGCAGAGGGGCTGGAAGTGTGTGGATGTGCACCGGCTGTGAGTCTTAAAACCGTTTGAGTGAATCCAGGAAGAGGGAAGAGGCAGAGGGGCTGGAAGTGTGTGGATGTGCACAGGCTGTGAGTCTTAAAACCGTCTGAGTGAATCCAGGAAGAGGGAAGAGGCAGAGGGGCTGGAAGTGTGTGGATGTGCATAGACTGTGAGTCTTAAAACCGTCTAGTGAATCCAGGAAGAGGGAAGAGGCAGAGGGGCTGGAAGTGTGTGGATGTGCATAGACTGTGAGTCTTAAAACCGTCTGAGTGAATCCAGGAAGAGGGAACAGGCAGAGGCGATGGAAGTGTGTGGATATGCACCGGCTGTGAGTCTTAAAAGTGTTCGAGTGAATCCAGGAAGAGGGAAGAGGCAGAGGGGCTGGAAGTGTGTGGATGTGCACCGGCTGTGAGTCTTAAAACCGTCTACGTGAATCCAGGAAGAGGGAAGAGGGAGAGGGGGTGGAAGTGTGTGGATGTGCATAGACTGTGAGTCTTAAAACCGTCTGAGTGAATCCAGGAAGAGGGAAGAGGCAGAGGGGATGGAAGTGTGTGGATGTGCATAGACTGTGAGTCATAAAACCGTCTACGTGAATCCAGGAAGAGGGAAGAGGGAGAGGGGGTGGAAGTGTGTGGATGTGCATAGACTGTGAGTCTTAAAACCGTTCAAGTGAATCCAGGAAGAGGGAAGAGGCAGAGGGGCTGGAAGTGTGTGGATGTGCACAGGCTGTGAGTCTTAAAACCGTCTGAGTGAATCCAGGATGAGGGAAGAGACAGAGGGGATGGAAGTGTGTGGATGTGCATAGACTGTGAGTCATAAAACCGTCTACGTGAATCCAGGAAGAGGGAAGAGGGAGAGGGGGTGGAAGTGTGTGGATGTGCACCGACTGTGAGTGATAAAACCGTCTACGTGAATCCAGGAAGAGGGAAGAGGCAGAGGGGTGGAAGTGTGTGGATGTGCACCGGCTGTGAGTCTTAAAACGTCTGAGTGAATCCAGGAAGAGGGAAGAGGCAGAGGGGCTGGAAGTGTGTGGATGTGCACCGGCTGTGAGTCTAAAACCGTCTGAGTGAATCCAGGAAGAGGGAAGAGGAGAGGGGTGGAAGTGTGTGGATGTGCACAGGCTGTGAGTCTTAAAACCGTTCGAGTGAATCCAGGAAGAGGGAAGAGGCGAGAGGGGCTGGAAGTGTGTGGATGTGCACCGGCTGTGAGTCTTAAAACGTCTGAGTGAATCCAGGAAGAGGGAAGAGGCAGAGGGGCTGGAAGTGTGTGGATGTGCACCGGCTGTGAGTCTTAAAACCGTCTACGTGAATCCAGGAAGAGGGAAGAGGGAGAGGGGCTGGAAGTGTGTGGATGTGCACCGGCTGTGAGTCTTAAAACCGTCTGAGTGAATCCAGGAAGAGGGAAGAGGCAGAGGGGATGGAAGTGTGTGGATGTGCACCGGCTGTGAGTCTTAAAACCGTTTGAGTGAATCCAGGAAGAGGGAAGAGGCAGAGGGGCTGGAAGTGTGTGGATGTGCACCGGCTGTGAGTCTTAAAACTGTCTGAGTGAATCCAGGAAGAGGGAAGAGGGAGAGGGGGTGGAAGTGTGTGGATGTGCATAGACTGTGAGTCTTAAAACCGTCTACGTGAATCCAGGAAGAGGGAAGAGGGAGAGGGGCTGGAAGTGTGTGTGCTGTGCACAGGCTGTGAGTCTTAAGAACATCTGAGTGAATCCAGGAAGAGGGAAGAGGCAGAGGGGCTGGACGTGTGTGGATGTGCACCGGCTGTGAGTCTTAAAACCGTCTGAGGGAATCCAGGATGAAGGAAGAGACAGAGGGGCTGAAAGTGTGTGGATGTGCATAGCTTGTGAGTCATAAAACCGTCTACGTGAATCCAGGAAGAGGGAAGAGGGAGAGGGGGTGGAAGTGTGTGGATGTGCATAAACTGTGAGTCTTAAAACCGTCTACGTGAATCCAGGAAGAGGGAAGAGGGAGAGGGGCTGGAAGTGTTTGTGCTGTGCACAAGGTGTGAGTCTAAAGAACGACTGAGTGAATCCAGGAAGAGGGAAGAGGGAGAGGGGCTGGAAGTGTTTGTGCTGTGCACAGGCTGTGAGTCTTTTTTTTTTTTTTTTTTTTTTTTATAAATGTTTATTTATTTTCCTTTAAAAAGACAAGACAACACATAAGGTACAAGAGCAGGGAAGTAAAAAAAACACATTTTCATCAAGCATGTCGTTTGGTTACAAGCTTTTGTGCGATGGTTTTTACAATTAAGGATACGGTCACTAATTATCCATTAAATATAGTTAAATATTTCATTGAGCATTGCATGTTCAAGTTACCATAGTATTCTTTCTTTTATGACAACCCTTATTTCTTTATCTCTATAATTATGTACTAGGTAGCAATAGGTCTTTATAAAATTATATCACCATTTTCTCAAAAATAAAAGTGGAAGTTAAGTCAAAAAAAAAAAAAAAGAAACTCATTACTTCATATAAGACATTTCTATTTTCCATTAATCTTAAAGTTTCCAGTCATCCTCAACTCCAAATTTAATTTCCCATTATTATTTGTCAATCCATGTAATCATTAAATGTTTTAATCTATATTCATATCCATTGTTCATTACATCATCATTATTCCATTTTATATTATAAAATAGTCACCAACCACAATCATACCTAACAATTTAAATCATCTCACTCTTATACATTAAATACATTATTATTCTTATCTCGTATAGGTAAATGGTCTATTTCATAATAAAGGCTTAATATGTATAGAAAGAGAAAAAAAAAGAGAAAGAAAAAAGAAAGAGATTTTTTCAAAACATTAAGTATAACTTTCTATTATTATTACATATGAGATAGGGTAAGGAAAAAGAAAAGATTCACTTCCAAGTTTTTTTATCCAACCATTGATAAAACAAGTCCCATACTTTATAAAATTGCTCATCCTCTAATTCTCTAATTTCAAATGTAAGTTTACTCATTTCTGCACAGTTCATTATCTTCCGAACAATTTCCTCCTCTGTTGGTACTTTCTCATTTTTCCAGTATTTAGCAAATACAATTCTAGCAGCTGTTAACACATTTATGATCAAATATTTCAAGTCTTTATTGTATGTTTCTGGTATTATTCCTAATAAAAAAAGTTCTGGTTTCAAGTCTATATGTTTATGTATCATTTTCTCCAACCACATGTGTATTTTAGTCCAGTATCTTTTAGCTTCAGGACAAGTCCACCACATGTGGTAGAATGTGCCCGGTGTATGTTGACATTTCCAGCATTTTTCAGACTTATTCTTCGACATTCTTGCTATTCTCGATGGGGATAAATGCCACCTATAAAACATCTTATACAAATTTTCTTTATATGCAGTTGACATTGTCATTTTATAATTTTGAGTCCACAATTTTTGCCATTTTTCTAGATCAATCCCATGTCCAAAGTTTTTTCCCCAGGCTAACATAGTTCCTTTCACTTGTTCTTCATATAATTTCACCTCTAATAAATAATCATAAAATTTTTTAATTAATTTTTCATCATTACCTGTTAAGATTTTATCTAGTTCAGTCAGTTTATCATAAAAACCCTCATTTTTTCGATCTTCATTGTATCTAGAATGTATTTGCACATATGAGTACCAATTGAGTTCAATACCTTCTTGTTTCAATTCTTGTATAGATTTAAGTTCACCCTCTGCATTCAATAATTCAGCATATCTAACTGCTTCTTCCCTTTTAAATACTATTGGATATGAAAAGGCTTCAATAGTTGATATCCAGACTGGAATTTTCAAGTAGTGCAACCTCTTAACCTTCTGCCAATTTAATAACAAAGCCTCTCTTATAAAATGGTCTCTAAAGTAACCATGTTTTTTAGTTCCTTTATACCATAAGTATGCATGCCATCCCAACAGCAAATCATGACCTTCTAGATTCAAAAGCCTATCATTTCTTAGCATTATCCATTCCTTAATCCACATCAGACTAGCTGCCTGATAGTATAACTCCCAGTCAGGTAAGCCCCACCCTCCCCTTGATTTGGAATCTTGTAACAATTTACGTTTTATTCTTGCTTTTTTCCCTTGCCATATAAATTTCAACACCATTTTATTTAATTCTTCAAAATATCCTTTCCCCAACTTAATTGGAATAGTCTGAAACAAGTATAACAGTCTAGGTAAGATATTCATTTTAATTGTTGCGATTCTACCAATCATTGATAATTGAAGGTTCTTCCATTTCGCCAAGTCTGTTACAATTTGTTGCTTCAATTTAAGATAATTATCTTCTTTGAGAGTGCTGCATTTGGCTGTTAGGTGAATCCCCAAATATTTAACTTTATTTGTGATTTGCATTTCCAAGTTTTCTGCCAATTCTTCTTTTTGTTTTCGGGGTATATTTTTTGTTAAAATCTTTGTTTTGTCTTTGTTTATTTTTAAACCTGCAACTTTTCCATACGCCTCGATTTCTCCTATCAGTTTAGGTGCAGATTGAAATGGCTCCTCAAGAATGAAGACTAAGTCGTCAGCAAATGCTTGCAACTTGTATTCTTCCTTTTTAATGGTCATTCCCTTTATTTCTTCCTCTTCTCTAATCTTTCTATTTAGTACTTCTAATGTTAAAACAAAAAGCAGTGGTGACAGTGGGCAGCCTTGTCTCGTACCTCTTTTGATTTCAATTGGATCCGTCAGCTCTCCATTTATCATTATCTTGGCTGTTTGCTTGTGGTATATCGTTTGTATGGCTTGAATAAAATTCTTACCAAAGTTCATTTGTTCCATTTGTTGAATCATAAATGTCCAATTCACATTATCAAAGGCTTTCTGCGCATCCAAGAAGATCAAAGCCATTTGCTTCTCAGAGTGGACCTGATAATATTCTAAAGTATTTAGAATTGTCCTTATATTGTCTCTAATTTGCCTCTTTGGTAAAAAACCATTTTGGTCCGGATGGATAAACCCATTTAGGTATTTTTTCAGTCTCTCTGCCAGTATTGAGGCAAATAGTTTATAGTCTGAGTTCAACAAGGAGATAGGTCTATAGTTCTTAATTTGCGTATGGTCTGCCTCCTCTTTGGGTATTAATGTAATATATGCCTCCAACCATGAATTAGGTATTTTACTTTCAATCATTACTTCATTCATGACTTCTAGTAATGGAACGGCCAAAGATTTTTCTAATGTTCTATAGAATTCCACAGGAAGGCCATCCGGTCCCGGGGCCTTCCCATTATTTTGTCTTTTAAGGGCCTCAGTTAATTCCATCATTGTTATTTTATCTTCAAATATAGTTCTAGTATCATTTGGTATTTGGGGGAGTTTGGCGTTTTGTAAATATTGTTTCACTTCTTTCTCTTCTATGTTCTCTTGTTCATACAACTTGGCATAGTAATCTTGAATAATTTTCCTTTTTTCCATATTTCCATAATGCAATTGTCCTTGTTTCATACACAAATAATACAACAAAACAAATTTCCACACAAACAAAACACCTAAACACCTACCCTCCCACATCATTAAACAAATCCAAAACCCCACTAAATAAACATCTCCACCAACAAAAAATCTCCCTTACCACCAAAACCATCACTTACCATAAATAATAAAACAATATACCACAAAACATAAACCACACAAAAACAATATATCCCAAACATACTAACCGCAAAACCCTCAAAAATCATACCTACAAAAACACTCACAACTCCCAATACAATAACCAAACTAAAAATTCCCCAAAAACATTCCTATATATCATATCCCCTTCATATCTAAAACCCCCCTACATCTATCCACCCTTCCTCTTTCCTCTTCCTCTTTTCATTCATCTATATATCATATCCCCTCATATCTAAAACCCCCTACATCTATCCACCCTTCCTCTTTCCTCTTCCTCTTTTCATTCCTATATATTCATATCCCTTCATATCTAAACCCCCCTACATCTATCCACCCTTCCTCTTCTCTTCCTCTTTACATTCATATATATATCATATCCCCTTCATATCTAAAACCCCCCTACATCTATCCACCCTTCCTCTTTCCTCTTCCTCTTTTCATTCCTATATATTCATATCCCCTTCATATCTAAAACCCCCTACATCTATCCACCTTCCTCTTTCCTCTTCCTCTTTTCATTCCTATATATATATATCCCTTCATATCTAAAACCCCCTACATCTATCCACCCTTCCTCTTTCCTCTTCCTCTTTTCATTCCTATATATATCATATCCCTTCATATCTAAAACCCCCTACATCTATCCACCCTTCCTCTTTCCTCTTCCTCTTTTCATTCCTATATATCATATCCCTTCATATCTACAACCCCCTACATCTATCCACCCTTCCTCTTTCCTCTTCCTCTTTTCATTCCTATATATCATATCCCCTTCATATCTACAACCCCCTACATCTATCCACCCTTCCTCTTTCCTCTTCCTCTTTTCATTCCTATATATCATATCCCCTTCATATCTACAACCCCCCTACATCTATCCACCCTTCCTCTTTCCTCTTCCTCTTTTCATTCCTATATATCATATCCCTTCATATCTAAAACCCCCTACATCTATCCACCTTCCTCTTTCCTCTTCCTCTTTTCATTCCTATATATTATATCCCTTCATATCTACAACCCCCCTACATCTATCCACCCTTCCTCTTTCCTCTTCCTCTTTTCATTCCTATATATATATATCCCCTTCATATCTAAAACCCCCTACATCTATCCACCCTTCCTCTTTCCTCTTCCTCTTTTCATTCCTATATATATATATCCCCTTCATATCTACAACCCCCTACATCTATCCACCCTTCCTCTTTCCTCTTCCTCTTTTCATTCCTATATATCATATCCCCTTCATATCTAAAACCCCCCTACATCTATCCACCCTTCCTCTTTCCTCTTCCTCTTTTCATTCCTATATATTCATATCCCTTCATATCTACAAACCCCCTACATCTATCCACCTTCCTCTTTCCTCTTCCTCTTTTCATTCCTATATATCATATCCCTTCATATCTACAACCCCCTACATCTATCCACCCTTCCTCTTTCCTCTTCCTCTTTTCATTCCTATATATCATATCCCTTCATATCTAAAACCCCCTACATCTATCCACCTTCCTCTTTCCTCTTCCTCTTTTCATTCCTATATATATATATCCCTTCATATCTACAACCCCCTACATCTATCCACCCTTCCTCTTTCCTCTTCCTCTTTTCATTCCTATATATTCATATCCCTTCATATCTACAACCCCCTACATCTATCCACCCTTCCTCTTTCCTCTTCCTCTTTTCATTCCTATATATTCATATCCCTTCATATCTACAACCCCCTACATCTATCCACCCTTCCTCTTTCCTCTTCCTCTTTTCATTCCTATATATTCATATCCCTTCATATCTAAAACCCCCTACATCTATCCACCCTTCCTCTTTCCTCTTCCTCTTTTCATTCCTATATATTCATATCCCCTTCATATCTACAACCCCCTACATCTATCCACCCTTCCTCTTTCCTCTTCCTCTTTTCATTCCTATATATTCATATCCCTTCATATCTACAACCCCCTACATCTATCCACCTTCCTCTTTCCTCTTCCTCTTTTCATTCCTATATATTCATATCCCTTCATATCTACAACCCCCTACATCTATCCACCCTTCCTCTTTCCTCTTCCTCTTTTATTCCTATATATTCATATCACCTTCATATCTACAACCCCCTAATCTATCCACTTCCTCTTTCCTCTTCTCTTTTATTCCTATATATTATATACCTTATATCTAAAACCCCCTAATCTATCCACTTCCTCTTTCCTCTTCTCTTTTATTCCTATATATTCATATACCTTCATATCTAAACCCCCTAATCTATCCACCTTCCTCTTTCCTCTTCCTCTTTTCATTCCTATATATTATATCCTTCATATCTAAAACCCCCTAATCTATCCACCTTCCTCTTTCCTCTTCTCTTTTATTCCTATATATTATATCCTCATATCTAAACCCCCTAATCTATCCACCTTCCTCTTTCCTCTTCTCTTTTCATTCCTATATATTATATCCCTTCATATCTAAACCCCCTACATCTATCCACCTTCCTCTTTCCTCTTCTCTTTTCATTCCTATATATTATATCCTTATATCTAAACCCCCTAATCTATCCACCTTCCTCTTTCCTCTTCTCTTTTCATTCCTATATATTATATCCCTTCATATCTAAACCCCCTAATCTATCCACCTTCCTCTTTCCTCTTCTCTTTTATTCCTATATATTATATCCTATATCTACAACCCCTAATCTATCCACTTCCTCTTTCCTCTTCCTCTTTTATTCCTATATATTCATATCCCTTATATCTAAACCCCCTAATCTATCCACCTTCCTCTTTCCTCTTCTCTTTTATTCCTATATATATATATCCTTCATATCTAAACCCCCTAATCTATCCACTTCCTCTTTCCTCTTCTCTTTTCATTCCTATATATATATACCTTCATATCTACAACCCCCTAATCTATCCACCTTCCTCTTTCCTCTTCTCTTTTCATTCCTATATATCATATACCTTATATCTAAACCCCCTAATCTATCCACTTCCTCTTTCCTCTTCTCTTTTATTCCTATATATTATATCCTTCATATCTAAACCCCCTAATCTATCCACTTCCTCTTTCCTCTTCTCTTTTATTCCTATATATTATATCCTTATATCTAAACCCCCTAATCTATCCACTTCCTCTTTCCTCTTCTCTTTTATTCCTATATATTCATATCCTTATATCTAAACCCCCTAATCTATCCACCTTCCTCTTTCCTCTTCTCTTTTATTCCTATATATTATATACCTCATATCTAAACCCCCTAATCTATCCACTTCCTCTTTCCTCTTCTCTTTTATTCCTATATATTATATCCTTCATATCTACAACCCCTAATCTATCCACTTCCTCTTTCCTCTTCTCTTTTCATTCCTATATATTATATCCTCATATCTAAACCCCCTAATCTATCCACCTTCCTCTTTCCTCTTCTCTTTTATTCCTATATATTCATATCCTTCATATCTACAACCCCCTAATCTATCCACTTCCTCTTTCCTCTTCTCTTTTATTCCTATATATTCATATCCTTCATATCTAAACCCCCTAATCTATCCACTTCCTCTTTCCTCTTCTCTTTTATTCCTATATATTATATCCTTCATATCTAAACCCCTAATCTATCCACTTCCTCTTTCCTCTTCTCTTTTATTCCTATATATTATATCCTTATATCTAAACCCCTACATCTATCCACCTTCCTCTTTCCTCTTCTCTTTTATTCCTATATATTATATATCCTATATCTAAACCCCCTAATCTATCCACTTCCTCTTTCCTCTTCTCTTTTATTCCTATATATATATATCCTTCATATCTAAACCCCCTACATCTATCCACTTCCTCTTTCCTCTTCTCTTTTCATTCCTATATATTATATCCTTATATCTAAAACCCCCTAATCTATCCACTTCCTCTTTCCTCTTCTCTTTTCATTCCTATATATATATCCTTATATCTAAACCCCTAATCTATCCACCTTCCTCTTTCCTCTTCTCTTTTATTCCTATATATTATATCCTCATATCTAAACCCCCTAATCTATCCACTTCCTCTTTCCTCTTCTCTTTTCATTCCTATATATCATATATCCTCATATCTAAAACCCCCTACATCTATCCACTTCCTCTTTCCTCTTCTCTTTTCATTCCTATATATCATATACCCTTATATCTACAACCCCTAATCTATCCACCTTCCTCTTTCCTCTTCTCTTTTCATTCCTATATATTATATACTTCATATCTAAAACCCCTAATCTATCCACTTCCTCTTTCCTCTTCTCTTTTCATTCCTATATATCATATCCTTATATCTAAACCCCCTACATCTATCCACTTCTCTTTCTCTTCTCTTTTATTCCTATATATTATATCCTTATATCTAAAACCCCTAATCTATCACCTTCCTCTTTCCTCTTCTCTTTTATTCCTATATATTATATACCTTCATATCTAAACCCCCTAATCTATCCACCTTCCTCTTTCCTCTTCTCTTTTATTCCTATATATTATATCCTCATATCTAAAACCCCTAATCTATCCACTTCCTCTTTCCTCTTCTCTTTTATTCCTATATATTATATCCTTCATATCTAAACCCCCTAATCTATCCACTTCCTCTTTCCTCTTCTCTTTTATTCCTATATATTATATCCTTATATCTAAAACCCCTAATCTATCCACCTTCCTCTTTCCTCTTCTCTTTTCATTCCTATATATTCATATCCTTATATCTAAACCCCTAATCTATCCACTTCCTCTTTCCTCTTCTCTTTTATTCCTATATATTATATCCTTATATCTAAACCCCCTAATCTATCCACCTTCCTCTTTCCTCTTCTCTTTTCATTCCTATATATCATATCCTTCATATCTAAAACCCCTAATCTATCCACCTTCCTCTTTCCTCTTCTCTTTTATTCCTATATATTCATATCCTATATCTAAACCCCTAATCTATCCACTTCCTCTTTCCTCTTCTCTTTTATTCCTATATATCATATCCTCATATCTAAAACCCCTAATCTATCCACCTTCCTCTTTCCTCTTCTCTTTTCATTCCTATATATTATATCCTTCATATCTAAACCCCCTAATCTATCCACTTCCTCTTTCCTCTTCTCTTTTATTCCTATATATTATATCCTTATATCTAAAACCCCTAATCTATCCACTTCCTCTTTCCTCTTCTCTTTTATTCCTATATATTATATCCTCATATCTAAAACCCCCTAATCTATCCACCTTCCTCTTTCCTCTTCTCTTTTATTCCTATATATTATATCCTTATATCTAAACCCCCTAATCTATCCACTTCCTCTTTCCTCTTCTCTTTTATTCCTATATATTATATCCTTATATCTAAACCCCTACATCTATCCACCTTCCTCTTTCCTCTTCTCTTTTCATTCCTATATATTCATATCCCTTATATCTAAAACCCCTAATCTATCCACCTTCCTCTTTCCTCTTCTCTTTTCATTCCTATATATTCATATCCTTATATCTAAACCCCCTAATCTATCCACTTCCTCTTTCCTCTTCTCTTTTCATTCCTATATATCATATCCTCATATCTAAACCCCCTAATCTATCCACTTCCTCTTTCCTCTTCTCTTTTATTCCTATATATCATATCCTTCATATCTAAAACCCCTAATCTATCCACTTCCTCTTTCCTCTTCTCTTTTATTCCTATATATTATATCCTTCATATCTAAACCCCCTAATCTATCCACCTTCCTCTTTCCTCTTCTCTTTTATTCCTATATATTCATATCCTCATATCTAAACCCCTAATCTATCCACCTTCCTCTTTCCTCTTCTCTTTTATTCCTATATATTCATATCCTTATATCTAAACCCCTAATCTATCCACTTCCTCTTTCCTCTTCTCTTTTATTCCTATATATTCATATCCTTCATATCTAAACCCCCTAATCTATCCACTTCCTCTTTCCTCTTCTCTTTTATTCCTATATATTCATATCCTCATATCTAAACCCCCTAATCTATCCACTTCCTCTTTCCTCTTCTCTTTTATTCCTATATATTCATATCCTTCATATCTAAACCCCCTAATCTATCCACCTTCCTCTTTCCTCTTCTCTTTTATTCCTATATATTCATATCCCTTATATCTAAAACCCCTAATCTATCCACTTCCTCTTTCCTCTTCTCTTTTCATTCCTATATATTCATATCCTCATATCTAAACCCCTACATCTATCCACTTCCTCTTTCCTCTTCTCTTTTATTCCTATATATTCATATCCTTATATCTACAACCCCTAATCTATCCACTTCCTCTTTCCTCTTCTCTTTTATTCCTATATATCATATCCTTCATATCTAAACCCCCTAATCTATCCACCTTCCTCTTTCCTCTTCTCTTTTATTCCTATATATTCATATCCTTATATCTAAACCCCTAATCTATCCACCTTCCTCTTTCCTCTTCTCTTTTATTCCTATATATTCATATCCTTCATATCTAAACCCCCTAATCTATCCACTTCCTCTTTCCTCTTCTCTTTTATTCCTATATATTATATCCTTCATATCTAAACCCCCTAATCTATCCACCTTCCTCTTTCCTCTTCTCTTTTCATTCCTATATATTCATATCCCTTATATCTAAACCCCTAATCTATCCACCTTCCTCTTTCCTCTTCTCTTTTATTCCTATATATTCATATCCTTATATCTAAACCCCCTAATCTATCCACTTCCTCTTTCCTCTTCTCTTTTATTCCTATATATTATATCCCTTATATCTAAACCCCCTACATCTATCCACCTTCCTCTTTCCTCTTCTCTTTTATTCCTATATATTATATCCCTTCATATCTAAACCCCTAATCTATCCACTTCCTCTTTCCTCTTCTCTTTTATTCCTATATATTCATATCCTTATATCTAAACCCCTAATCTATCCACTTCCTCTTTCCTCTTCTCTTTTATTCCTATATATTATATCCTTATATCTAAACCCCCTACATCTATCCACTTCCTCTTTCCTCTTCTCTTTTATTCCTATATATTCATATCCTTATATCTAAACCCCTAATCTATCCACTTCCTCTTTCCTCTTCTCTTTTCATTCCTATATATTATATCCTTCATATCTAAACCCCTAATCTATCCACTTCCTCTTTCCTCTTCTCTTTTATTCCTATATATTATATCCTTATATCTAAACCCCTAATCTATCCACTTCCTCTTTCCTCTTCTCTTTTATTCCTATATATTCATATCCTTCATATCTAAAACCCCCTAATCTATCCACTTCCTCTTTCCTCTTCTCTTTTATTCCTATATATTATATCCCTTATATCTAAACCCCCTAATCTATCCACCTTCCTCTTTCCTCTTCTCTTTTATTCCTATATATCATATCCTCATATCTAAACCCCTAATCTATCCACCTTCCTCTTTCCTCTTCTCTTTTATTCCTATATATCATATCCTCATATCTAAACCCCCTACATCTATCCACTTCCTCTTTCCTCTTCTCTTTTCATTCCTATATATTCATATCCTTCATATCTACAACCCCCTAATCTATCCACCTTCCTCTTTCCTCTTCTCTTTTATTCCTATATATTCATATCCTCATATCTAAACCCCCTAATCTATCCACCTTCCTCTTTCCTCTTCTCTTTTATTCCTATATATTCATATCCCTATATCTACAACCCCTACATCTATCCACTTCCTCTTTCCTCTTCTCTTTTATTCCTATATATTCATATCCTTATATCTAAAACCCCCTAATCTATCCACCTTCCTCTTTCCTCTTCTCTTTTATTCCTATATATTATATCCTTCATATCTAAACCCCTAATCTATCCACTTCCTCTTTCCTCTTCTCTTTTCATTCCTATATATTCATATCCTTATATCTAAACCCCTAATCTATCCACTTCCTCTTTCCTCTTCTCTTTTATTCCTATATATTCATATCCCTTCATATCTAAAACCCCTAATCTATCCACTTCCTCTTTCCTCTTCTCTTTTCATTCCTATATATTCATATCCCTTATATCTAAAACCCCTAATCTATCCACCTTCCTCTTTCCTCTTCTCTTTTCATTCCTATATATTATATCACTTCATATCTAAAACCCCTAATCTATCCACTTCCTCTTTCCTCTTCTCTTTTATTCCTATATATTATATCCTTCATATCTAAAACCCCTAATCTATCCACTTCCTCTTTCCTCTTCTCTTTTATTCCTATATATATCATATCCTTCATATCTAAAACCCCTAATCTATCCACTTCCTCTTTCCTCTTCTCTTTTATTCCTATATATATATATCCTTATATCTAAACCCCCTAATCTATCCACCTTCCTCTTTCCTCTTCTCTTTTCATTCCTATATATTCATATCCTATATCTAAACCCCCTAATCTATCCACTTCCTCTTTCCTCTTCTCTTTTATTCCTATATATTATATCCTTATATCTAAAACCCCTAATCTATCCACTTCCTCTTTCCTTCTCTTTTATTCCTATATATTCATATCCTTATATCTAAAACCCCTAATCTATCCACTTCCTCTTTCCTCTTCTCTTTTATTCCTATATATTCATATCCTTCATATCTAAACCCCTAATCTATCCACTTCCTCTTTCCTCTTCTCTTTTATTCCTATATATTCATATCCTTATATCTAAACCCCCTAATCTATCCACTTCCTCTTTCCTCTTCTCTTTTCATTCCTATATATCATATCCTTATATCTACAACCCCTAATCTATCCACTTCCTCTTTCCTCTTCTCTTTTATTCCTATATATTCATATCCTTATATCTAAACCCCTAATCTATCCACCTTCCTCTTTCCTCTTCTCTTTTATTCCTATATATTATATCCTTCATATCTAAAACCCCTAATCTATCCACTTCCTCTTTCCTCTTCTCTTTTATTCCTATATATCATATCCTTATATCTAAAACCCCCTAATCTATCCACTTCCTCTTTCCTCTTCTCTTTTATTCCTATATATTATATCCTTATATCTAAACCCCTAATCTATCCACTTCCTCTTTCCTCTTCTCTTTTATTCCTATATATATATACACTTCATATCTAAACCCCCTAATCTATCCACCTTCCTCTTTCCTCTTCTCTTTTATTCCTATATATTATATACCTTCATATCTAAACCCCCTAATCTATCCACTTCCTCTTTCCTCTTCTCTTTTATTCCTATATATTCATATCCTTATATCTAAACCCCTAATCTATCCACTTCCTCTTTCCTCTTCTCTTTTATTCCTATATATTCATATCCTTCATATCTAAACCCCCTAATCTATCCACTTCCTCTTTCCTCTTCTCTTTTCATTCCTATATATTATATCCTCATATCTAAACCCCTAATCTATCCACTTCCTCTTTCCTCTTCTCTTTTCATTCCTATATATTCATATCCTTCATATCTAAAACCCCTAATCTATCCACCTTCCTCTTTCCTCTTCTCTTTTATTCCTATATATTATATCACTTATATCTAAACCCCTAATCTATCCACTTCCTCTTTCCTCTTCTCTTTTATTCCTATATATATCATATCACTCATATCTAAAACCCCCTAATCTATCCACTTCCTCTTTCCTCTTCTCTTTTATTCCTATATATTCATATCCTTATATCTAAACCCCTAATCTATCCACTTCCTCTTTCCTCTTCTCTTTTCATTCCTATATATTCATATCCTCATATCTAAACCCCCTAATCTATCCACCTTCCTCTTTCCTCTTCTCTTTTATTCCTATATATTCATATCCTCATATCTAAACCCCCTACATCTATCCACTTCCTCTTTCCTCTTCTCTTTTCATTCCTATATATTATATCCTTCATATCTAAACCCCCTAATCTATCCACTTCCTCTTTCCTCTCTTTTATTCCTATATATTCATATCCTTATATCTAAACCCCTAATCTATCCACTTCCTCTTTCCTTTCTCTTTTATTCCTATATATTCATATCCTTATATCTAAACCCCTAATCTATCCACTTCCTCTTTCCTCTTCTCTTTTATTCCTATATATTCATATCCTTATATCTAAACCCCCTAATCTATCCACCTTCCTCTTTCCTCTTCTCTTTTATTCCTATATATTCATATCCCTTATATCTAAACCCCCTAATCTATCCACCTTCCTCTTTCCTCTTCTCTTTTCATTCCTATATATTATATCCCTTCATATCTAAACCCCCTAATCTATCCACCTTCCTCTTTCCTCTTCTCTTTTCATCTATATATCATATCACTTATATCTAAACCCCCTAATCTATCCACCTTCCTCTTTCCTCTTCTCTTTTCATCCTATATATTATATCCTTATATCTAAACCCCCTAATCTATCCACCTTCCTCTTTCCTCTTCTCTTTCATTCCTATATATCATATCCCTTCATATCTAAAACCCCCTAATCTATCCACCTTCCTCTTTCCTCTTCTCTTTTATTCCTATATATTATATCCCTTATATCTAAACCCCCTACATCTATCCACCTTCCTCTTTCCTCTTCTCTTTTATTCCTATATATTATATCCCTCATATCTAAACCCCTAATCATCCACTTCCTCTTTCCTCTTCTCTTTTATTCCTATATATTATATCACTTATATCTAAACCCCCTAATCTATCCACTTCCTCTTTCCTCTTTCTTTATATCTATCCTATATATTCATATCCTCATATCTAAAACCCCTAATCTATCCACCTTCCTCTTTCCTCTTCCTCTTTTATTCCTATATATTATATCCCTTCATATCTAAACCCCCTAATCTATCCACCTTCCTCTTTCCTCTTCCTCTTTTATTCCTATATATATATATACCTTCATATCTAAACCCCCTAATCTATCCACCTTCCTCTTTCCTCTTCTCTTTTATTCCTATATATTATATCCCTTCATATCTAAAACCCCCTAATCTATCCACCTTCCTCTTTCCTCTTCTCTTTTCATTCCTATATATTCATATCCTCATATCTAAACCCCCTAATCTATCCACCTTCCTCTTTCCTCTTCTCTTTTATTCCATATATATCATATCCTTCATATCTAAAACCCCCTAATCTATCCACCTTCCTCTTTCCTCTTCTCTTTTATTCCTATATATTCATACCTTCATATCTAAAACCCCTACATCTATCCACCTTCCTCTTTCCTCTTCCTCTTTTATTCCTATATATATATCACTTATATCTAAACCCCCTAATCTATCCACTTCCTCTTTCCTCTTCCTCTTTTATTCCTATATATTATATCCTTATATCTAAACCCCCTAATCTATCCACTTCCTCTTTCCTCTTCTCTTTTATTCCTATATATTATATCCTTATATCTAAACCCCTAATCTATCCACCTTCCTCTTTCCTCTTCTCTTTTATTCCTATATATCATATCCTTCATATCTAAACCCCTAATCTATCCACTTCCTCTTTCCTCTTCTCTTTTATTCCTATATATTCATATCCTTATATCTAAACCCCCTAATCTATCCACTTCCTCTTTCCTCTTCTCTTTTATTCCTATATATTATATCCTTATATCTAAACCCCCTACATCTATCCACTTCCTCTTTCCTCTTCTCTTTTATTCCTATATATATATACCTTCATATCTAAAACCCCTAATCTATCCACTTCCTCTTTCCTCTTCTCTTTTCATTCCTATATATTATATCCTTCATATCTAAACCCCCTAATCTATCCACTTCCTCTTTCCTCTTCTCTTTTATTCCTATATATATATATCCTTATATCTAAAACCCCTAATCTATCCACTTCCTCTTTCCTCTTCTCTTTTATTCCTATATATTATATCCTTCATATCTAAAACCCCCTAATCTATCCACCTTCCTCTTTCCCTTCTCTTTTTATTCCTATATATTATATCCTCATATCTAAACCCCTACATCTATCCACTTCCTCTTTCCTCTTCTCTTTTATTCCTATATATTCATATCCTTATATCTAAACCCCCTAATCTATCCACCTTCCTCTTTCCTCTTCTCTTTTATTCCTATATATATATATCCTTATATCTAAACCCCTAATCTATCCACTTCCTCTTTCCTCTTCTCTTTTATTCCTATATATTATATCCTTATATCTAAACCCCCTAATCTATCCACTTCCTCTTTCCTCTTCCTCTTTTATTCCTATATATTATATCCTTCATATCTAAAACCCCCTACATCTATCCACCTTCCTCTTTCCTCTTCTCTTTTCATTCCTATATATATCATATCCTTCATATCTAAACCCCCTACATCTATCCACCTTCCTCTTTCCTTCTCTTTTATTCCTATATATTATATCCCTTATATCTAAAACCCCCTACATCTATCCACCTTCCTCTTTCCTCTTCCTCTTTTATTCCTATATATATATATCCCTTCATATCTAAAACCCCCTAATCTATCCCACCAACTCTTTCCTCTTTCTCTTTTCATTCCCTATATATTATCATATACCTATATCTAACCAACACATACATCTATCCACCCTTCATCTTTCCCTTCTACTCTTTATCATTCTATATATATCATATCACTCATATATCACAACCTCCTTACATCTATTCACCCCTTTCCCTCTTTCCTCTTCCTCTTTCAATCCTTATATATATAACCCTCATATCTACCACCCCCCTACATCTATCCAAACTCCACTTCCTCATCTCTTTATTCCTATATATATATAACCTCTTCATATTAAACCCCATTAATCTATAACGTTTCCCTCTCTCTTTCATTCCTATATATCTACAACATCCTCATATATACAACCCCCTAACATTCTATCCACCTTCCTATTTCTCTTCCCCTTTATATTCCTATATATATCATATCCCATTCAATCATCTACAACCTCATAATCTATTCCACCTACATCTATTTCCTTATCTCTTCTCACAAATCCTATATATTTACTACCCCTTCATTTATACAACAACCCCTCACCATCTATTCCACCTTACTCTTCCTATTCCTCTTTTCATCCTATATATCTATATCCCCTTCATATCCAAAACCCCTTACATCTCACCACTTCCTCTTTCCCTCTTCTCATTTCCATTCCTATATATTAATATCATAT
>JAKRSK010007399.1:1692500-1732442 GCA_029891615.1 Natrix natrix natrix | reverse complement strand
CCCCCCCTGTCAAGATATGGATTTGATGATGGAATTAAGAAGAGAAACAGCTTTAGAAAGACATCGGATAATCAAAGACATGTTAATTTTAATACCAGTTGAAGGGCAACAAGACTATACGAGAGATCTTTCAAGCAAAAAAGTGCGGAGAGAAGTTTTAAAAAACTTTATAAAGAAGTTTATAATTGACACAACAACTGGCTAAAGCAGTAGTTCTCAAATAGTGGGGCGCGCCCCCCAGGGGGGGCGCAAGGCTCCGTAAAGGGGGGCGCGAAGGCTTCCTTTCCATCTGGGGGCAACGGCGGCGGCGAATGCGGCAACGGCGGTGGCGAAGGCAGCAACGGCAGCGGCGAAGGCGGACAAGCGGCGGGCGGCAACGGCGAAGGCGAAGGCGGAGAGGCGGCGGACTAGAGTTTCCCGCCAAGGTTGCCTGTCCGACCAGCCCCGCTGGCTCCTGGCTGAGGGAGGAGCTGCCGCTCCGCCTTCTCCGAGCGGGATCCACGCCCTGCAACTGGCCGCGAGGGGAAGCGGAAGCAAAAGCTTTTGCTATCAAGTCTTTTGAAAATCTCCAGGAAGCACAAAAAAATGGGTGAAAAATGGCAGATTCAGAAGATGATAGAGAAAGAGAGAGCTAGTGAGAGGGAGGGAGGGAGAAGTGAGACAGAAAGAGATAGATAGACAGAGAGAGAGAGAGACAGAGAGAGACAGAAGGAGAAAGAGGGACAGAAAGAGAGAGAGAGGAGAGAGAGACAAGAAAGACAGAGAGACAGAGAAAGAAGAGAGAGAGAAGAGCAGAGACAGAAGAGAGAGGAGACAGAGAGAGAGACAGAAGAGACAGAGAGAGAGAGAGAACAGAGAAAGACAGAGAGAGAGAGAAGAGAGAGGGAGACAGAAAGACAGACAGAAATAGAAGGAGAGACAGAAAGAGAAAGGCAGAGAGAGAGAGAGAGGGAGAGAGACGAGGGAAGAGAGAGACAGAGGGAGAGACCACTTGGACTGTCTTCGCATCTGGGATGCGTGGGTCTTTCCCACTGAGACGAGCAGGTGTTGTTTCTAGAAATCACTGCGTGCAGGAAATATATGTGTGTGTTTGTGTTTGTATGCATGCACATACAAGTGTCATTTCTTCAGTGTTATCACAGAAGTGAGTACACCCCTTAACATTTTGTAAATATTTAAGTATACTTAAATATTTAAAAAATGTTAAGGGGTGTACTCACTTCTGTGATACTCTATTGATCCACATTTTTCTTTTTTTATTCTCTTATACGTTAATAAGGATACAGTGTTATGCAGAGGTGTACTTATAACAATTTTATAGACAAATGATACTATTTACAGTCGCGCGGGGGGCGCGAAATGTTTTCTTCTTCCTAGGGGGGGCATGACAGAAAATAATTGAGAAGCACTGGGCTAAAGAGATAAGACAGTTTTGTTACTGAAAGACACAGGCTGATGATGAAGGCTGACAACTCAAAACTTAGTTAACCTTTGGCGATTAATAAGTAGGATTTCGTAGACACTTTTAGAATGTTTTCTTTAAAATGTTTATTTGTTAATTAATAACCCATTATGATAATATAACAGTGAAATAATAATCTCAATTAGTAAAAATAATTTTGACACAAACTGTAAATTGCGACCTGGGGAAAAGATTTATCAATTTCACTAATATATTTCTGTTTAGATTTTATTATAAAGATGTAATTTTTCTTGGGCACTTATAAACTTTACTAACAAACTTTTGTTTAGACTTTATTATAAAGATGTAATTTTTCTTGGGTCGGAGGGGTAGGAGATGTAATATAAATGACAAAAAAAAATTTCTGTTTTTTTTTCTTTAGATAACTATAATAACAATAAGAAAATGTTAATGGATAATGTTTAATTATTTTTATATGTCTCGGCATTGGTAAAAGCAATTAGATATAAGCCTTAGGTAGTGAGTTGGGGGAAAAAAGGGAATATGCTATAAAAGGGTAATTATTGGAGGTTTATAGGAATAGCTAATGAATGCCAGTTGGTGGTTGTGTCTTCAAGTGCAAATGATTCTAGATAAAAGCATATTTAAATAATTATAGCTAAATGAGAATGATGGTACATTGATGGTAAAATACATAAAGATCTTCGATTTTAAAAAGTAAATTAAAAATATGAAGGCTGTATAGTAACGCACAAAATTTATTTGTAACCAACCAACATACTTTCTACAAGATGTAATGAAGAATGTTTTCTTTTGTGTTTTTGTTTAATTAAAACAATAAAAAAATTTCTAAAAAAAAAAGTGATTTATGATCATTCTTACACTTACCACCGTTGCACCATCCCCACGGCCACATGAGTAAAAATTCAGATGCTTGGCAATTGGTTCATATTTATGACAGTTGCAAGATTTCCATTTGCGACTCAGTGGCGATGCCAGATTTGCTTAACAGCCTCACATAACAGTTGCAGGGGTTCACTTAACAACTGTGGCAAGAAAGGTCATAAAAGGAGGCAGAACTCACTTCACAACTGCCTTGCTGTCTTTATACCAGTGATGGTGAACCTATGGCATGCGTGCCACAGGTGCCACGCGGAGCCATTTGTCGGGGCACGCGAGGCGCTGCCCTGTCAGCTGGCCAGAGCGCATGCACGTGCTGGCCAGCTGAGTTCACCGTTTTTAAAAGCCATTTTTTCGCCCTCCCCAGGCTCCAGAGGCTTTATAGGAGACTGGGGAGGGCGAAAAGAGCCTCCCCCGCCCCCCCGGAGACCCTCCGGAGGCTTCAGGGACCGTCCGGAGGCTTCCCTGAAGCCTTCGGAACGTTTAAAATGACCCTCCGACTGACTTCCGGTTTGCTTGGAGGGTCATTTTGAGCACTCCGAAGATGTCAGGGAAGCCTCTGGACGGTCCCTGAAGCCTTCGGAATGCTTAAAACGACCCTCCAAACAAACCGGAAGTCACTTCCGGTTTGCTCGGAGGGTCGTTTTAAACGCTCCGAAGGCATCAGGGAAGCCTCCGGACCGTCCCTGAAGCCTTTGGAACGCTTAAAACGACCCTCTGAGCAAACCGGAAGTCACTTCCAGTTTGCTCGGAGGGTCGTTTTAAGCGTTCCGAAGGCTTCAGGGAAGCCTCCAGACGGTCCCTGAAGCCTCCAGAGGGCCTCCAGGGGGGGGAGTCGGGGAGGCTCTTTTCGCCTTCCCCAGGCTCCTATAAAGCCTCTGGAGCCTGGGGAGGGTGAAAAAAGCATGTAAAAATGGGGGGGGGTTGCGCCTGTTGTGCGCGCATGCACACAGGGGGTCGCGCATTGCATTATGGGTGTGGCATGCCCGCACAAGACCCCCCCTGCGCTCCTCCCACTTGTGGCACGAGAGCCAAAAAAGGTTAGCCATCGCTGCTTTATACCCTTTGCAGGCAACTGTCTTTATGCTTGCAGACAACTCTATGCCCCCTGCAGGCAGCTGGTCATTTGCATTCTTTTAGAGAGTCGTTGAGGCCACCCAACACCTGAGTAGTGCAAATGGCTGTGGAGTGGCCTCAAGGACCCCCTAAAAGAATGCAAATGACCAGCTGTCTGCAAGGAGTCTCAATCCTTCCATTCCCAGCCATCCAATCAGAGCTGAAGAAGCTTCTTGGAGGAGAAGCGACATGTCTTCAAAGGAAAAAAAACAAGAAAGTCCAGTTACCTCTTTGGGGGGGGGGAGCACTTTTGGGTTCCTTCCCTGATTTTTTTTTTTTAAATCTCATTCCTGTTGTAATTCACAAAGAAACAAGCTCGGTGTTTCCCCCCCCCCACCTCCCCGCTTCAAACTCGGCGATATTAAAATGTTGCGAGGCTGACAGGCTGCATCAGCCTCTCAAAGCTAGATGACACGAAGAGAAGCTGCAGCCTCATCGAAACACAATGATTGCATTGCTCAGATGGCTAGGAAACGGATCCATGCCAAAGGAATGACAGAGAGTTAACGCTAATTCCAAGTGATTAAATCAAGAGCGACGGGGCTGTTGCCGGCTACTTTTGGCGGGCTGCTTCTGATTGACAGATCATACGATTAGGCTGAACGAAGAGAATTTGCACATAGAGATGTTTCCCCCCTCCCCCATCAAGATAAATGGCTAAGGATGACTCTGGTTTGCTACCGCACGCCAAAGCCTTTCCGAATTCGAAGGGTTTTGCCAACTCTCTTGGGCTTCAAGGATTGTCCAATGGCGGGTGGGCAATTAAATGTCCCTCACATAAAATCAAAAAAGTTGGAGGCAAAAAAAACAACAAAAAAAACCAGGCTGCTTCTCCTCTCAATTGGCCACAATGGTGTTCATGAGTTTGAAGGTCTTAATGGTGACCATGATTAGGTCGCACATCAAATGACATGGATGTTGTTGAAGCATTTTGGGGAAGAAAAGAAACAAACAAAAAGGGTCAATTCTTTGTAACCAGGTCTACCTCTCGGGCAAAAATAGCCTGTTGTTTTTTTAAAAAAAAGCACAATGACTATATATGTATACTTTTTGTTTTCTCTTTTTTGTAAAGGAGGAAGATATATGTCAAAATTAAATATGTATATTGAAAAGGAATTATAAACACCATTTACATAAAATGGAGCTCGCTCAGAAGCTGAAATATACCAAGTAAATGAGATGAAGGTTGGGAAGTAGAGGAGAGAGGTCAGGGAAGAAGAGAGGGATAGGAGAGTGGAAAGGGGAGAGAGGAGAAGGAGAGAGGAAGGGGAAGTTGAGAAGGGAAGGGAAGGATGACAGAGGGAAGAAAGGAGGGAGGGAGAGGGAAGAGAGAGAGAGAGAAGAAAGTGGAGGATAAGGTACAAAAATGGTGTATGGAGAGCAGAAGAGGCAATAATTGTTTTTGGAAGTTGATGGTGAGGTAAATTGATGTAAACAATTAATACAATATGATGTTGGCTATGTAATAGTATACATGTGATTATATGTTATGAAAATGGAAAAATAGAAAACCTTTTTTTTTTAAAAAAAGGGTCAATTCTTCATTGCTACTGGATTATTATTATTATTATTATTATTATTATTATTATTATTATTATTATTATTATTATTACTACTACTACTACTACTACTACTACTACTACTACTACTACTACTACTACTACTACTTGCTAGCTTGGCCAAAAGAGTTGCAATTCATGACATCTTGAAATGCCCTACCATTATAATAACCATCAAAGGACAACAAGATTTATGATTATAGGATTCATTTTCCCTCTCCCTCTCTTTCCAAAATATGTGGGAGCTCATGTTCTCTTGAAAAACCAATGGAGCTACATCGGCCATGATTTTTTTTTAATAAAAAGATTAAATCGGGAAATACTTTATTATGCCCATCAAAATGTCACAACACGACGCGCAAACTCTTCAATTTCTGAGATGAAGTGTTTCCAAGTGCTTCGATGTTTGGACTTGGAGACATTTATTTAGTCTAATCCTTGGGCTGCACCGAGAGAGATTTGTAAAGTTTCTAAAGCATATGCCAGCTCCATCTTTGGTACATTCCTGTCCTTTTCTCATTTGTATTTCCTACTAGCTCATAACCCAGTGTTGCCCGGATATTTATTTATAGGGGGAAATGTCTGGACCAAATGTAAACGTGAGACTGCTCTCACATCACACCTACTCCTTCTCATCACTAGACGAGACATACCTAGTCCCCACAACCATTGGACAAGAGATTGGACAGCTGTTTTTCGGAAATGATATAGGCTTCCCTGCTTGAGCAAACGGTAGGATAAGAAGACCTCTAAGCTCCCGTCCAACTCTGGTACTCTGTTATTCTATTCATCATACGGTTTAGCTTCCAGTCTCCTAATCACTTTTGTTGCTCTTCTCTGCACTCTTTCTGAAGTCTCAACATCTTGTTTTGTATTGTGTTGAACAGAATTGGACTGTTCTGATTGAAGCTTCCCAAGAGCCTGAAGCAAACTCCTGAACTTTACCTGGTCCCGACAAAAAACCCTTTTATTAATTGATTGTGAATTCTGCTCATTCACATCCAGCAAAGTCTTTCAAGGGAGGATTTACGGTCACAGATTGTATCTGGCTTGGAAGAGCTGACAGGTCGATATCTGCAAAACTTGGCAAGGAGTCTCAGAGAGTCTCGAACCAATTAAGCGAACTGATTGTATCCTGCAACCTCCACTCCCCTTTCGCTCCTCTTTTATTTCCTCTGGGAGGGGCCATTCATCATCCACCTGTGGCCTTACTCCCAAGTCGACTCTTGTTCTTTAGCTGTTCTCTTCATTTGGCAACTCTGTGCATGCGCACACTGGGAACAGGCTCCAGCTGTTCGTCTGCCTCACTGATGTCTGACTCTGAAGGCAGCTGATAACTGGCATACAGCTCTGGCCCCCTCTCTGCCTCCGACACAGAGCCCTCATCAGAGCCTTCCCCAGACTCCAGGACTGCCCCATGTTCCTCCCCAACCTCCTCAAACTGTCCGAATCTGCTGCCAGCTCTGCTGGCCTATGGTAGGCCACAACATGGACACAGTATTTCCAAGTGTAGCCTTACTTGCAGAGAGGTGCTAAGGTGTGCTTGTTCAGCATCAGGATCACTGTCATAATTTGTTGTCACTGTCAGCCATTTAATCCTCTCAATGGCTCAGCACTCTCCATGCCCCTCTGCCTCCTTCGGATCCACCATGGTCATCCTGGTGTCATCCATTATAGCAGGGGTGTCAAACTCAAAGCCTGGGGGCCAGATCCGGCCTGCAGGATTCTTAGATCTGGCACTGCAGGGTCACCATGGAAACAGTGAAGAACCGGCCCGTGGTGCCTCTGCCAGCGAAAACAGAGCTCAGGAGGGTGCGTGGCGCTTCCAGTCTCTGGCCCTTCCAGTCTCCATTATTGCTGGCAGAGGGTGGGAGGAGGCTGAAAACGGGGCTTGCTTGGATTTTCTGCATGGAATTTTGCTATAAGGCGATCAGCCTGGATATTTCTACTTTTCACCCAAGATGCCTCCGATAAGGGGTAGCCCTTCCACTTGGTTAAGTATTGGAGTTGTCTCCTGTGACACCTTGAATCAAGGATACGCTGAACTTCATAATGGGTTTGGCCCCCTATGATCATAGGGCCCGGGGGCTCCCAGGGTAATGGTCTCAGAGTGGATCCGATCATGGGTTTTAAGAGGCTACTATGAAATGCCGGGTGTATCTTCCCCACCAGTCAAGGCAGTTTCAATTGCACTGTGACTGGGTTGATGATCTTTATTATGGGGAGTGGTCCCATAAACTTCAGCCCCAGTTTCTTGCTAGGCAGTTTTAATCTCAAATATTTTGTGGAGAGGTAAACCTTCTCTCCCACCCAGAATGGCTGTTGCGGAGCCTGGGGTTTGTCTGTCTGTTTCTTATAGGTTTGTGCCGCTTTAGCCAGTGCCTTTTTGACATTTTCCCAGGTCGCTTTCAGCATCGACATCCAATCAGCCAACCTGACTGAGGAGGGGAGATCCCTTGGATACTCAGGCATTGGGACAAAGTCCATACCGCTCACTACTTTGAATGGCGTGAGTCCTGTGCTACTGTGAACAGCATTATTGTATGCCACCTCAGTAAAAGATAAAAGGTCTGCCCAATTGGACTGTTGATAGTTCATGTAGCACCTCAGGTACTGCTCCACCATGGCGTTCAGTCTCTCTGCTGCCCCATTGGTGCTCAGATGAAAAGCTGAACTAAGACCCTGAGATGATCCAATGGACCACAGGAACTCCCTCAGTTGCTCTATTGCACTCCCCAAGGGTTCCCTCTGGGGCTTTGGGAGCCTGGCTTGTGCCCAGTCCCACATCCAGTCCACCCTTGATAGTTCACTTGAGACCCTTCCCTTTATCTGGGAATTGGGGTAAGGAAAGTCAACTTCAGCTGCTTTAGGGACTAATTTCCACCAGTACTCATCTTTTCTTGCTTCTGCCACTGGAAAAGGCATTGCAGGTTGAAAGTCTGGAGCCCTGATGTCGAGGGCTGGTTGAACCCCTCCAGCTGAAATCAGGCTTTCTTCCGATAATCCACCTTCTGCCATGGTTGCCTGATTTTCCCTCCAAACACTCCAAATATTGGGGAGTTACTGGAGAGCCTGGGATTCAGGAAGCCCGGAAATCTTGATAGATTTTTAAAAGTCAGTTTCGGCTCTCTTTGAAGTTTCCAATAGCTGACCTAATTAATTTACAAGCCTCGAGACAAAGTTAAAAAAAAAACCCATTCATTTATTAGGACTAACATCTTGGCATGGACTTCTGTGGAGCTGAAACTAAATCCCACTTAATGGCATCTGAACTTTACCCCTGTGTCCCCTCACCTCTGCCTGAAGTCATCAATCACATTCTCCAACAGGACGTTACGTCAGGGTTCTGGACATGCGCATTTACATCCCAGTTACAGAAATATGAGACTTTTTACTCTGGCCAAAAGTATGCATGGCATTTCCCCCCCTTCTCAAGTTGATAATAGTCATGGAAACCCTTTAGACGTTTATAACATGTTCTAAATAAAAATTGGTTAGATTTTATAACAGAGTTTCTAAACCTCCTTTCGTATAAATTTTGCAATTTATATCAAATTTTCTCTTACCAAACCAATACATATATGTGCATTATTATCATTATCAATCAATTATTTAACTGTATTCATTATCACTTTATTTTATACATAATGCTCTAAATTTAACTAAATTTGACTTAATTTTTTATTATAAGCTTTCATTACATCAACCTGTGTTTTTCCAGTAATAGTGCAGTCTTATGTCTCTTGCCATTTGTGGCATTAGTATTCTGGTTATTTCCTTAGTAAGTTTTGCATGGACTTCTCTTCGCAACATATTGCTTATTACATATCTTGTATAAGCTCAAAACCCTCCATCTGCTTCTTTGATCAGTTTATCTTTGGTACTAGTGCTTCTGACAAAATTTATCTCCTTAGTTCCATCAATTCTTCTCTCTTTTTTTCTTCTATACTTTGAAATCTGGGATAGAGCTCCAGCCCATCTATCTCCCCTTTCCATATTCCACTCTTTCCATTTCCAACCACGCTCAGTTCACTGTCAGTATCTACAATTTTCTTGTCTCTTTGTTTATTTTTTCCTTCAGTTTTTAGAACTCTGACCTCCACTTTCTTCATTTGATGAACATTCTCAATTTTTCCATCAAATTTTACTGTTCTACGATCTATGTTCTCCAATCTCTTCTCAATTGTCTCTGTTACTTTTAATAATTTTTGAATTTCACACATAATCTTTTGCAATGTTAAGGTTTCTTTTTCATGTTGCACCATTCTTCCAACTGGGTAAACACTGCCACTCTGGCATTCAAAACTTTTTATTAAATTTAAAGCAAGTTTATTTATAATCTTTCAAGACAAGGCTTTGTTTTCACTTCACCCCAGCTGCCAATAAAGCTCCCGAAGAGTTCCTGTATAAACAGCCCATGCTCTTCTCACTATCACTCTCTGTAAACAAGCTGAGGAACCGTGAAATGCAAAGTCAAATGATCAAAGAGAAAAAAGAAAAGGCAATATTTCCAAGCCTTCCAAGCCTCCAGCCTCCAAGAGGCAGTGTTACTTCCTTTCCTCTGTTATTACAGCCCTCTTTGTATTCCTTTTATATCTTCTTTATATTCCAGGCTTAAAGAAAACAAAATTCTTAAATGGAGCAAAAAAAAAAACCATCCAAACAAGCATTATAAAAATAAGGAAAAAGATTTTAATCCATAGGTATAAAAAAAGAATACAAAAAGTAGTAGAAAAAAACTAATCTGTTCAATTTAAAGAATAGGAAACATTTGCAAAAGTTCCATCCGTAATTTTTTTAAAAGGATAACACACTGTCTAATGTAGCTTAATTTCGCCACTTGTTCTCTTCTGTTTTTAAATTTAATTTAGCTTTAATTTTTTTTTGGGGGGGGGGGTAGTCTCTTTTATAATAATAATAATATTTCCTCATCAGATGGACACATTTTCTCTTTCCGTTTTCCTCCCGTTCCGGAGCTGTCCCAACTTCAGCAGCTTCAATGGCTGTGCTTCTATTTCCAGCAAAAAGAAATTTTCCTGGATCAATCAGGGACTTTGCGGTGTCCCTGAGATCAGCATAACATACTCTTCCCTGTCACCATCTCTTCGGGATGGTTTAGGTCCAAAAGGACCATCCAGCAGCAAAACTTTCGACTGCGATCTTGGAGCTCCAATATCGCTCGTTGTGTTGTTGCAACGTCAGCTCCTCCTTCCCATATTTATTTGTTTATTGTGGCTATTTTTCTTTACTAGGGCTCTGGATTGTGTTTTATTGCTTTGCAAATCCTAGCTTGCACAGAATAGTGTGAGCAAAATTGGCTTTGGTTACATTTGTGGACATCCTGACCAGTGTCTGCCAGAACTAACCAGTAATTACATTCATAAGCTGTCTGCCCTTCATCTTATTAAAAGATAGCTGGCAGGTTTAATTACAATTCTTGTTCTCTCTTCTTTCATGCATCCAGTGCCTTTTAGTACTTTGAATTTTTTCCCCTGTGTTTTGTGTTATGTTGTGAAGCCTGAAAGGGAATAGCTTGATAGGCAGGTGAATAGGTAAGCATTTTGTTTTTAAAAAAAACAGCTTTAGATTTAGTTGAGACTATGGCACTGAAGAAGGGGGGGGGGGAATACACACAATTATTTCCAAATTTATAAGCTTTTCTTAACGGGTCTATCTATCCATCCATCCATCCATCCATCCATCCATCCATCCATCCATCCATCCATCCATCCATCCATCCATCATCCATCCATCTATCTATCTATCTATCTATCTATCTATCTATCATCTATCTATCTATATCTATCTAGTGTAGGTGTCTAACATCTATTTAGCTATCATTTATCAATCATCATCATATTTCTTTCTTTCTTTCCTTCTTTCTTTCTTTCTTTCTTTCTTTCTTTCATACCTACCTACCTACCTATCTATCTATTACCTATCTACCTATCTACCTACCTATCATCTATCTATCTATCTATCTATCTATCTATCTATCTCTATCTATCTATCTATCTATCCATCCATCCATCCATCCATCCATCCATCCATCCATCTATCTATCTATCTATCTATCTATCTATCTATCTATCTATCTCTACCCAGCTAGTTGTCTGTCTGTCTGTCTGTCTGTCTGTCTGTCTGTCTGTCTGTCTATCTATCTATCTATCTATCTATCTATCTATCTATCTATCTATCATCATCATCATCATCATCTAACTATCTATCTATATCTATCTAGTGTAGATATCTAACATCTATTTAGCTATCATCTATCAATCATCATCGTCTTTCTTTTTCTTTCATTCTTTCTATCTTTATCTACCTATCTATTATCTATCTATTTATCTATCTATCTATCTATCTATCTATCTATCTATCTATCTATCTATCTATCTATCTATCATCTATATAATCTATCTATCTATCTATCTATCTATCTATCTATCTATCATTTATGAATCATCATATCTAACTATCTATCTATATCTATCTAGTGTAGGTATCTAACCTCTATTCAGCTATCATCTGTCAATCATCATCATCATAATTCTTTCTTTATTTCTATCTATCTCTACCTACCTACCTACCTACCTACCTATCTCTGCCTGCCTGCCTGCCTGCCTGCCTGCCTGCCTGCCTGCCTGCCTGCCTGCCTGCCTGCCTGCCTGCCTACCTACCTACCTACCTACCTACCTACCTACCTATCTATCTATCTATCTATCTATCTATCTAATCTGTCCAATCATCTTCTATCCTTATTGGCTGTAAAACTTTTATGTACTTTTCTCTAGGATCATCTGAACAAAATGAGGCTCTAATTGTTCTGTTTTCTCATTGTCAAGCTGAATTCTGCAAGCATTTTGCCTTGCCTGTCTTCTGCACACACACACACACACACACACACACACACACACACACACGCCCCACAAAAAAAGTAGCAGGCGCCCGGAGAAAAATGTAAGAAGTCCATCATCAGCCTTCTTCAGCTGTCACTTAAACATTGATATGCCTGAAAGAAAAGCAAAGTTTGATGAATGTTTTGATCTGGCTGTCAGAACTGCTTTTATTGTCTGCCAGGAAGTTGTCTGCATGATTCGCCCCTCCCTGATAGGATAATAAAGATTGCCCCTTTTCCTATTCATCTGGGGGAATGTCGGTTATCTACTCAACCTGCCTCCTACACAAAGCCGAACTCAAAAGAAGAGCTAACAAAGCATCAAAAACATTGGATAAATAAGGTTGGTCCCTGGTGGTGGGATTTTAAGCGTGCTTGTCAAGAGCCGAATTCTGTGAAGCTCACTAGTGGTTTGCGTCATTGCGGGCCTAGCTGTTTAACCTTGTGTTTCACCAATCCCCAGGCACGGAGACTTAAAGTCTACCTACCAACCTATCAAAAGATCTAACTACAGTCATCAACGTACAACCATTTGCATAATAACTGAAGTTACATCAGCACTGCAAAAAGTGACTTATAACCAGGGGTGGGATTCAGCCGGTTCGGGTGAATCTGTAGTTCCGGTGAGTATTTGGCCCTGCCCATCTGTCCTTGCACTTTCCTGTCCTATATTTCCCTGATTTTTAGCTCAGCTGATTCGCGTGGCACAGCAAATTGCCGCGCGTTAGCTGTTTTACTCACAGGAGTTGACATATACAGTACCTTTTGAAGCTTAAAAAGGTCCTTTTTTGAATGCTTCGCCCATGCCCAAAGCGCGCACTCACCGAACCGGTTGTTAAATTGGTTGCATCCCACTTACAACTGTTAAAGCATTCCCACGGTCACATGATCAGAATTTGGGTGCTTGGCAAACTGACTCACACTTATGACGGTTGCAGTGTCCGGAGTCATTTGATCCACTTTTGCGACCTTCCAACAAGCAGAGTCAATGGAGGAAGCCAGATTCAATTAACAGCTGTGTTAGTCACTTAACAACCGCAGTGATTCACTTAACAATGGTGGCGAGAAGGGTCGTAACATGGGACAAAACTCTCTTAACCACTGTCTCGCTCAGCAATGGAAATTTGGGGCTGAACTGTGGTCATAAGTCAAGGACTACATGAAAAGGCTTCATTCACACACCATTGAAACACAGATAGAGACAGACATAGACAACACACAAATTGACACAAAAAAAGACATACTTTTATGGCTAAAATAAAAATTTAAAAATATATTTTTTTAGAGCCACGGTGGCGCAGTGGTTAGAGTACAGTACTACAGGCTACTTCTGCTGATCTCCAGCTGCCAGCAGTTTGGCAGATCGAATCTCACCAGGCTCAAGGTTGGCTCATTCTTCCATCCTTCCAAGGTCGTTAAAATGAGGACCCAAATTGTTGGGTGCAAATATGCTGACATTGTAAACCACTTAGAGAGAGCTGTAAAGCACTGGGAAGCAGTATATAAGTCAAGTGTTATTGCGATTTTGAAGGCATCTCCTTTTGCCCTTCTGAATGGGACAGAGACCAGGTCAAGTTTCTCCATTCATGTAATCCTGGGGTTCATTTCCCAGAACAAACCTCTCACCCACTCACCCCAAATCCTTTTCTGACTGAAAACAAGGAAGCCTTGCTCACCTTCACAAAGCCAGAATGACATTGGCTTCAGGCAGCAGAGATCCATGCTTCATGTAATTGTCTGAGGCATAACCAATAAGAAAAAGGTCAATAATGGAACTCAACAAAAACACAGATGTTCTATGCAAATTGGAGACATGAGCTTAACCACATTCTACCATGTTAACCAGGATACAAGAGTAATTTTCCAGAGTCACTGGCATTAGAAAGTCTCTTAACCACAATAGGGCCCTACTTACATGGACAAATCTTACCTGATTTGACTTCTTTAAAGTTATGACAGTAAATCAACCTTCTAGAATTTCCACACAACGGAACTCAAAATTATTGTAGAAGATTTTAATTTTCTGGTGGTCAATATCAAGGGTCATTTTGTTAGACTGGGTGGGCTTGAAAAAAAAGCTGAAAAACGTTCTGTTCAAGATGGTAAGGTGTTGGGAGGATAAACCACCCAAAAATATGATTCAGGAAACCAGGTATGTCTAGTTTGACAAAGAGAAGGACTACCGGTGACATACTCAGTCTTCAATTGGATTCGGAGCCGATCGGTGTGGTTAGGAGGGGGGACGCCTTTTGAGTCGGACTTATGTACATTTCCTGGCAAAATACATGGGAAAATCCCATTGGGGGAAAATTCCACTTAGGGTTAGGGTTAGCTCTCCATGAATTCGCAGAGCAAAACCGACATTGACATTGGATTCGGAGCCCATCGGTATGGTTAGTAGGGGGGGACACCTTTTGAGTCGGACTTATGTACATTTCCTGGCAAAATACATGGGAAAATCCCATTGGGGAAAATTCCACTTAGGGTTAGGGTTAGCTCTCCATGAATTCACAGAGCAAAACCGACATTGCCACTGGATTCACAGCCCATCGGTATGGTTAGGAGGGGGGACGCCTTTTGAGCTGGCCTGATGTACACTTCCTGGCAAAATACATGGGAAAATCCCATTGTGGAAAATTCCACTTAGAGTTAGGGTTAGCTCCCCATGAATTCGCAGAGCAAAACCGACATTGCCATTGGATTCGGGGCCCATCGGTATGGTTAGTATTGGGGACAACTTTTGAGTCGGACTTATATACATTTCCTGGCAAAATACATAGGAAAATCCCATTGTGGAAAATTCCACTTAGGGTTAGGGTTAGCTCTCCATGAATTCGCAGAGCAAAACCGACATTGCCACTGGATTCACAGCCCATCGGTATGTTTAGGAGGGGTGACACCTTTTGAGCTGGCCTGATGTACATTTCCTGGGAAAATACATGGGAAAATCCCATTGGGGAAAATTCCACTTAGGGTTAGGGTTAGCTCCCCATGAATTCGCAGAGCAAAACCGACATTGCCATTGGATTCGGAGCCGAATGGTGTGGTTAGGAGGGGGGACGCCTTTTGAGTCGGACTTATATACATTTCCTGAAAAAATACATGGGAAAATCCCATTGTGGAAAATTCCACTTAGGGTTAGGGTTAGCTCTCCATGAATTCGCAGAGCAAAACCGACATTGCCACTGGATTCACAGCCAATCGGTATGTTTAGGAGGGGTGACACCTTTTGAGCTGGCCTGATGTACATTTCCTGGGAAAATACATGGGAAAATCCCATTGTGGAAAATTCCACTTAGGGTTAGGGTTAGCTCTCCATGAATTCGCAGAGCAAAACCGACATTGCCACTGGATTCACAGCCAATCGGTATGTTTAGGAGGGGTGACACCTTTTGAGCTGGCCTGATGTACATTTCCTGGGAAAATACATGGGAAAATCCCATTGGGGAAAATTCCACTTAGGGTTAGGGTTAGCTCCCCATGAATTCGCAGAGCAAAACCAACATTGCCATTGGATTCGGAGCCCATCGGTATGGTTAGGAGGGGGGACGCCTTTTGAGTCGGACTTATGTACATTTCCTGGCAAAATACATGGGAAAATCCCATTGGGGAAAATATCACTTAGGGTTAGGGTTAGCTCCCCATGAATTCGCAGAGCAAAACTGACATTGCCATTGGATTCACAGCCCATCGGTATGGTTAGTAAGGGGGACGCCTTTTGAGTCGGACGTATGTACATTTCCTGGCAAAATACATGGGAAAATCCCATTGGGGAAAATTCCATTTAGGGTTAGGGTTAGCTCCCCATGAATTCGCAGAGCAAAACTGACATTGCCATTGGATTCAGAGCCCATCGGTATGGTTAGGAAGGGGGACGCCTTTTGAGTCGGACGTATGTACATTTCCTGGCAAAATACATGGGAAAATCCCATTGGGGAAAATTCCATTTAGGGTTAGGGTTAGCTCTCCATGAATTCGCAGAGCAAAACCGACATTGCCATTGGATTCGGAGCCCATCGGTATGGTTAGGAGGGGGGGACGCCATTTCAGCTGGCCTGATGTACATTTCCTGGCAAAATACATGGGAAAATCCCATAGGGGAAAATTCCACTTAAGGTTAGGGTTAGCTCTCCATGAATTCGCAGAGCAAAACCGACATTGCCACTGGATTCACAGCCCATCGGTATGTTTAGGAGGGGGGACGCCTTTTGAGCTGGACTGATGTACATTTCCTGGCAAAATACATGGGAAAATCCCATTGGGGAAAATTCCACTTAGGGTTAGGGTTAGCTCCCCATGAATTCGCAGAGCAAAACCGACATTGCCATTGGATTCGGAGCCCATCGGTATGGTTAGGAGGGGGGGACGCCTTTTGAGCCGCCCTGATGTACATTTCCTGGCAAAATACAAGGTAAAATCCCATTGGGGAAAATATCACTTAGGGGTAGGGTTAGCTCTCCATTAATTCGCAGAGCAAAACCGACTCAAAAGGCCTCCCCCCTCCTAACCACACTGATCGGCTCCGAATCCAATGGCAATGTCGGTTTTGCTCTGCGAATTCATGGAGAGCTAACCCTAACCCTAAGTGGAATTTTCCCCAATGGGATTTTCCCATGTATTTTGCCAGGAAATGTACATCAGGGCGGCTCAAAAGGCGTGCCCCCTCCTAACCATACCGATGGCCTCTGAATCCAATGGCAAAGTCGCCTTTTGAGTCGGACTTATGTACATTTCCTCGCAAAATACATAGGAAAATCCCATTGGGGAAAATTCCACTTAGGGTTAGGGTTAGCTCTCCATGAATTCGCAGAGCAAAACCGACATTGCCATTGGATTCGGAGGCCACCGGTATGGTTAGGAGGAGAGACGCCTTTTGAGTCGGACTTATGTACATTTCCTGGCAAAATACATGGGAAAATCCCATTGGGGAAAATTCCACTTAGGGTTAGGGTTAGCCCTCCATGAATTCGCAGAGCAAAACCGACATTGCCATTGGATTCGGAGCCCATCGGTATGGTTAGGAGGGGGGACGCCTTTTCAGTCGGACTTATGTACATTTCCTGGCAAAATACATGGGAAAATCCCATTGGGGAAAATTCCACTTAGGGTTAGGGTTAGCTCTCCATGAATTCGCAGAGCAAAACCGACATTGCCATTGGATTCGGAGGCCACCGGTATGGTTAGGAGGGGAGACGCCTTTTGAGCTGGCCTGATGTACATTTCCTGGCAAAATACATGGGAAAATCACATTGGGGAAAATATCACCCAATGGGATTTTCCCATGTATTTTGCCACGAAATGTACATACGTCTGACTCAAAAGGCGTCCCCCCTCCTAACCATACCGATGGGCTCCGAATCCAATGGCAATGTCGGTTTTGCTCTGCGAATTCATGGAGAGCTAACCCTAACCCTAAGTGGGATTTTCCCCAATGGGATTTTCCCATGTATTTTGCCAGGAAATGTACATAAGGCCAGCTCAAAAGGCGTCCCCCCTCCTAACCATACTGATGGGCTCCGAATCCAATGGCAATGTCGGTTTTGCTCTGCGAATTCATGGAGAGCTAACCCTAACCCTAAGTGGAATTTTCCCCAATGGGATTTTCCCATGTATTTTGCCAGGAAATGTACATCAGGCCAGCTCAAAAGGCATCCCCCCTCCTAACCATACCGATGGGCTCCGAATCCAATGGCAATGTCGGTTTTGCTCTACGAATTCATGGGGAGCTAACCCTAACCCTAAGTGGAATTTTCCCCAATGGGATTTTCCCATGTATTTTGCCAGGAAATGTACATAAGTCCGACTCAAAAGGCGACTTTGCCATTGGATTCGGAGGCCATCGGTATGGTTAGGAGGGGGGACGCCTTTTGAGCTGGCCTGATGTACATTTCCTGGCAAAATACATGGGAAAATCCCATTGGGGAAAATATCACCCAATGGGATTTTCCCATGTATTTTGCCACGAAATGTACATATGTCTGACTCAAAAGGCGTCCCCACTCCTAACCATACGATGGGCTCCGAATCCAATGGCAATGTCGGTTTTGCTCTGCGAATTCATGGAGGGCTAACCCTAACCCTAAGTGGAATTTTCCCCAATGGGATTTTCCCATGTATTTTGCCAGGAAATGTACATAAGTCCGACTCAAAAGGCGTCTCTCCTCCTAACCATACCGGTGGCCTCCGAATCCAATGGCAATGTCGGTTTTGCTCTGCGAATTCATGGAGAGCTAACCCTAACCCTAAGTGGAATTTTCCACAATGGGATTTTCCCATGTATTTTGCCAGGAAATGTACATAAGTTCGACTCAAAAGGCGACTTTGCCATTGGATTCAGAGGCCATCGGTATGGTTAGGAGGGGGCACGCCTTTTGAGCCGCCCTGATGTACATTTCCTGGCAAAATACATGGGAAAATCCCATTGGGGAAAATTCCACTTAGGGTTAGGGTTAGCTCTCCATGAATTCGCAGAGCAAAACCAACATTGCCATTGGATTCGGAGGCCACCGGTATGGTTAGGAGGGGGGACGCCTTTTGAGCTGGCCTGATGTACATTTCCTGGCAAAATACATGGGAAAATCCCATTGGGGAAAATTCCACTTAGGGTTAGGGTTAGCTCTCCATAAATTCGCAGAGCAAAACCGACATTGCCATTGGATTCGGAGCCCATCGGTATGGTTAGGAGGGGGGACGCCTTTTGAGTCGGACTTATGTACATTTCCTGGCAAAATACATGGGAAAATCCCATTGGGGAAAATTCCACTTAGGGTTAGGGTTAGCTCTCCATGAATTCGCAGAGCAAAACCGACATTGCCATTGGATTCGGAGCCCATCGGTATGGTTAGGAGGGGGACGCCTTTTGAGCCGGCCTGATGTACATTTCCTGGCAAAATACATGGGAAAATCCCATTGGGGAAAATTCCACTTAGGGTTAGGGTTAGCTCCCCATGAATTCGCAGAGCAAAACCGACATTGCCATTGGATTCGGAGGCCATCGGTATGGTTAGGAGGGGGGACGCCTTTTGAGTCGGACTTATGTACATTTCCTGGCAAAATACATGGGAAAATCCCATTGGGGAAAATTCCACATAGGGTTAGGGTTAGCTCTCCATGAATTCGCAGAGCAAAACCGACATTGCCATTGGATTCGGAGCCCATCGGTATGGTTAGGAGGGGGTAGGCCTTTTGAGTCGGACTTATGTACATTTCCTGGCAAAATACATGGTAAAATCCCATTGTGGAAAATTCCACTTAGGGTTAGGGTTAGCTCTCCATGAATTCGCAGAGCAAAACCAACATTGCCATTGGATTCGGAGCCCATCGGTATGGTTAGGAGGGGGGACGCCTTTTGAGTCGGACGTATGTACATTTCCTGGCAAAATACATGGGAAAATCCCATTGGGGAAAATTCCACTTAGGGTTAGGGTTAGCTCTCCATGAATTCGCAGAGCAAAACCGACATTGCCATTGGATTCGGAGCCAATCGGTATGGTTAGGAGGGGGGAGGCCTTTTTGAGTCGGACGTATGTACATTTCCTGGCAAAATACATGGGAAAAATCCCATTGGGGAAAATTCCACTTAGGGTTAGGGTTAGCTCTCCATGAATTCGCAGAGCAAAACCGAAATTGCCATTGGATTCGGAGGCCACCGGTATGGTTAGGAGTGGGGACGCCTTTTGAGCTGACCTAATGTACATTTCCTGGCAAAATACATGGGAAAATCCCATTGGGGAAAATTCCACTTAGGGTTAGGGTTAGCTCTCCATAAATTCGCAGAGCAAAACCAACATTGCCATTGGATTCGGAGCCCATCGGTATGGTTAGGAGGGGGGACGCCTTTTGAGTCCGACGTATGTACATTTCCTGGCAAAATACATGGGAAAATCCCATTGGGGAAAATTCCACTTAGGGTTAGGGTTAGCTCTCCATGAATTCGCAGAGCAAAACCGACATATCCATTGGATTCGAAGCCCATCGACTTTTGTGCCGGCCTGATGTACATTTCCTGGCAAAATACATGGGAAAATCCCATTGGGGAAAATATCACCCAATGGGATTTTCCCATGTATTTTGCCAGGAAATGTACATACGTCGGACTCAAAAGGCGTCCCCCCTCCTAACCATACCGATGGGCTCCGAATCCAATGGCAATGTTGGTTTTGCTCTGCGAATTTATGGAGAGCTAACCCTAACCCTAAATGGAATTTTCCCCAATGGGATTTTCCCATGTATTTTGCCAGGAAATGTACATCAGGTCAGCTCATACTCCTCACCATACCGGTGGCCTCCGAATCCAATGGCAATTTCGGCTTTGATCTGTGAATTCATGGAGAGCTAACCCTAACCCTAAGTGGAATTTTCCCCAATGGGATTTTTCCATGTATTTTGCCAGGAAATGTACATACGTCCGACTCAAAAGGTGTCCCCCCTCCTAAACATACCGATTGGCTGTGAATCCAGTGGCAATGTCGGTTTTGCTCTGCGAATTCATGGAGAGCTAACCCTAACCCTAAGTGGAATTTTCCACAATGGGATTTTCCCATGTATTTTGCCAGGAAATGTATATAAGTCCGACTCAAAAGGCGTCCCCCCTACTAACCATACCGATGGGCTCCGAATCCAATGGCAATGTTGGTTTTGCTCTGCGAATTCATGGAGAGCTAACCCTAACACTAAGTGGAATTTTCCACAATGGGATTTTCCCATGTATTTTGCCAGGAAATGTACAAAAATCCGACTCAAAAGGCCTCCCCCCTCCTAACCATACCGATGGCCTCCGAATCCAATGGCAATGTCGGTTTTGCTCTGCGAATTCATGGAGAGCTAACCCTAACCCTAAGTGGAATTTTCCCCAATGGGATTTTCCCATGTATTTTGCCAGGAAATGTACATAAGTCCGACTCAAAAGGCGTCCCCCCTCCTAACCATACCGATGGCCTCCGAATCCAATGGCAATGTCGGTTTTGCTCTGCGAATTCATGGAGAGCTAACCCTAACCCTAAGTGGAATTTTCCCCAATGGGATTTTCCCATGTATTTTGCCAGGAAATGTACATCAGGCCGGCTCAAAAGGCGTCACCCCTCCTAACCATACCGGTGGCCTCCGAATCCAATGGCAATGTCGGTTTTGCTCTGCGAATTCATGGAGAGCTAACCCTAACCCTAAGTGGAATTTTCCACAATGGGATTTTCCCATGTATTTTGCCAGGAAATGTACATAAGTCCGACTCAAAAGTCGTCCCCTTCCTAACCATACCGATGGGCCTCCGAATCCAATGGCAATGTCGGTTTTGCTCTGCGAATTCATGGAGAGCTAACCCTAACCCTAAGTGGAATTTTCCCCAATGGGATTTTCCCATGTATTTTGCCAGGAAATGTACATCAGGCCAGCTCAAAAGGCGTCCCCCCTCCTAACCATACCGGTGGCCTCCGAATCCAATGGCAATGTCGGTTTTGCTCTGCGAATTTATGGAGAGCTAACCCTAACCCTAAGTGGAATTTGCCCCAATGGGATTTTCCCATGTATTTTGCCAGGAAATGTACATCAGGGCGGCTCAAAAGGCGTGCCCCCTCCTAACCATACCGATGGCCTCTGAATCCAATGGCAAAGTCGCCTTTTGAGTCGAACTTATGTACATTTCCTGGCAAAATACATGGGAAAATCCCATTGTGGAAAATTCCACTTAGGGTTAGGGTTAGCTCTCCATGAATTCGCAGAGCAAAACCGACATTGCCATTGGATTCGGAGGCCACCGGTATGGTTAGGAGGAGAGACGCCTTTTGAGTCGGACTTATGTACATTTCCTGGCAAAATACATGGGAAAATCCCATTGGGGAAAATTCCACTTAGGGTTAGGGTTAGCTCCCCATGAATTCGCAGAGCAAAACCGACATTGCCATTGGATTCGGAGCCCATCGGTATGGTTAGGAGTGGGGACGCCTTTTGAGTCAGACATATGTACATTTCGTGGCAAAATACATGGGAAAATCCCATTGGGTGATATTTTCCCCAATGGGATTTTCCCATGTATTTTGCCAGGAAATGTACATCAGGCCAGCTCAAAAGGCGTCCCCCCTCCTAACCATACCGATGGCCTCTGAATCCAATGGCAAAGTCGCCTTTTGAGTCGAACTTATGTACATTTCCTGGCAAAATACATGGGAAAATCCCATTGGGGAAAATATCACTTAGGGTTAGGGTTAGCTCCCCATGAATTCGTAGAGCAAAACCGGCATTGCCATTGGATTCGGAGCCCATCGGTATGGTTAGGAGGGGGGATGCCTTTTGAGCTGGCCTGATGTACATTTCCTGGCAAAATACATGGGAAAATCCCATTGGGGAAAATTCCACTTAGGGTTAGGGTTAGCTCTCCATGAATTCGCAGAGCAAAACCGACATTGCCATTGGATTCGGAGCCCATCAGTATGGTTAGGAGGGGGGACGCCTTTTGAGCTGGCCTTATGTACATTTCCTAGCAAAATACATGGGAAAATCCCATTGGGGAAAATCCCACTTAGGGTTAGGGTTAGCTCTCCATGAATTCGCAGAGCAAAACCGACATTGCCATTGGATTCGGAGCCCATCGGTATGGTTAGGAGTGGGGACGCCTTTTGAGTCAGACGTATGTACATTTCGTGGCAAAATACATGGGAAAATCCCATTGGGTGATATTTTCCCCAATGGGATTTTCCCATGTATTTTGCCAGGAAATGTACATCAGGCCAGCTCAAAAGGCGTCTCTCCTCCTAACCATACCGGTGGCCTCCGAATCCAATGGCAATGTCGGTTTTGCTCTGCGAATTCATGGAGAGCTAACCCTAACCCTAACCGGAATTTTACACAATGGGATTTTCCCATGTATTTTGCCAGGAAATGTACATAAGTCCGACTGAAAAGGCGTCCCCCCTCCTAACCATACCGATGGGCTCCGAATCAAATGGCAATGTCGGTTTTGCTCTGCGAATTCATGGAGGGCTAACCCTAACCCTAAGTGGAATTTTCCCCAATGGGATTTTCCCATGTATTTTGCCAGGAAATGTACATAAGTCCGACTCAAAAGGCATCTCTCCACCTAACCATACCGGTGGCCTCCGAATCCAATGGCAATGTCGGTTTTGCTCTGCGAATTCACGGAGAGCTAACCCTAACCCTAAGTGGAATTTTCCCCAATGGGATTTTCCTATGTATTTTGCGAGGAAATGTACATAAGTCCGACTCAAAAGGCGACTTTGCCATTGGATTCAGAGGCCATCGGTATGGTTAGGAGGGGGCACGCCTTTTGAGCCGCCCTGATGTACATTTCCTGGCAAAATACATGGGAAAATCCCATTGGGGAAAATTCCACTTAGGGTTAGGGTTAGCTCTCCATGAATTCGCAGAGCAAAACCGACATTGCCATTGGATTCGGAGCCGATCAGTGTGGTTAGGAGGGGGGAGGCCTTTTGAGTCGGTTTTGCTCTGCGAATTCATGGGGAGCTAACCCTAACCCTAAGTGATATTTTCCCCAATGGGATTTTTCCATGTATTTTGCCAGGAAATGTACATCAGGGCGGCTCAAAAGGCGTCCCCCCCTCCTAACCATACCGATGGGCTCCGAATCCAATGGCAATGTCGGTTTTGCTCTGCGAATTCATGGGGAGCTAACCCTAACCCTAAGTGGAATTTTCCCCAATGGGATTTTCCCATGTATTTTGCCAGGAAATGTACATCAGTCCAGCTCAAAAGGCGTCCCCCCTCCTAAACATACCGATGGGCTGTGAATCCAGTGGCAATGTCGGTTTTGCTCTGCGAATTCATGGAGAGCTAACCCTAACCCTAAGTGGAATTTTCCCCAATGGGATTTTCCCATGTATTTTGCCAGGAAATGTACATCAGGCCAGCTGAAAAGGCGTCCCCCCTCCTAACCATACCGATGGGCTCCGAATCCAATGGCAATGTCGGTTTTGCTCTGCGAATTCATGGAGAGCTAACCCTAACCCTAAATGGAATTTTCCCCAATGGGATTTTCCCATGTATTTTGCCAGGAAATGTACATACGTCCGACTCAAAAGGCGTCCCCCTTACTAACCATACCGATGGGCTATGAATCCTATGGCAATGTCAGTTTTGCTGTGCGAATTCATGGGGAGCTAACCCTAACCCTAAATGGAATTTTCCCCAATGGGATTTTCCCATGTATTTTGCCAGGAAATGTACATACGTTCGACTCAAAAGGCGTCCCCCTTACTAACCATAACGATGGGCTGTGAATCCAATGGCAATGTCAGTTTTGCTCTGCGAATTCATGGGGAGCTAACCCTAACCCTAAGTGATATTTTCCCCAATGGGATTTTCCCATGTATTTTGCCAAGAAATGTACATAAGTCCGACTCAAAACGCGTCCCCCCTCCTACCATACCGATGGGCTCCGAATCCAATGGCAATGTTGGTTTTGCTCTGCGAATTCATGGGGAGCTAACCCTAACGCTAAGTGGAATTTTCCCCAATGGGATTTTCCCATGTATTTTCCCAGGAAATGTACATCAGGCCAGCTCAAAAGGTGTCACCCCTCCTAAACATACCGATTGGCTGTGAATCCAGTGGCAATGTCGGTTTTGCTCTGCGAATTCATGGAGAGCTAACCCTAACCCTAAGTGGAATTTTCCACAATGGGATTTTCCCATGTATTTTCCCAGGAAATGTACATCAGGCCAGCTCAAAAGGTGTCACCCCTCCTAAACATACCGATTGGCTGTGAATCCAGTGGCAATGTCGGTTTTGCTCTGCGAATTCATGGAGAGCTAACCCTAACCCTAAGTGGAATTTTCCACAATGGGATTTTCCCATGTATTTTTTCAGGAAATGTATATAAGTCCGACTCAAAAGGCGTCCCCCCTCCTAACCACACCATTCGGCTCCGAATCCAATGGCAATGTCGGTTTTGCTCTGCGAATTCATGGGGAGCTAACCCTAACCCTAAGTGGAATTTTCCCCAATGGGATTTTCCCATGTATTTTCCCAGGAAATGTACATCAGGCCAGCTCAAAAGGTGTCACCCCTCCTAAACATACCGATGGGCTGTGAATCCAGTGGCAATGTCGGTTTTGCTCTGCGAATTCATGGAGAGCTAACCCTAACCCTAAGTGGAATTTTCCACAATGGGATTTTCCTATGTATTTTGCCAGGAAATGTATATAAGTCCGACTCAAAAGTTGTCCCCAATACTAACCATACCGATGGGCCCCGAATCCAATGGCAATGTCGGTTTTGCTCTGCGAATTCATGGGGAGCTAACCCTAACTCTAAGTGGAATTTTCCACAATGGGATTTTCCCATGTATTTTGCCAGGAAGTGTACATCAGGCCAGCTCAAAAGGCGTCCCCCCTCCTAACCATACCGATGGGCTGTGAATCCAGTGGCAATGTCGGTTTTGCTCTGTGAATTCATGGAGAGCTAACCCTAACCCTAAGTGGAATTTTCCCCAATGGGATTTTCCCATGTATTTTGCCAGGAAATGTACATAAGTCCGACTCAAAAGGTGTCCCCCCCTACTAACCATACCGATGGGCTCCGAATCCAATGTCAATGTCGGTTTTGCTCTGCGAATTCATGGAGAGCTAACCCTAACCCTAAGTGGAATTTCCCCCAATGGGATTTTCCCATGTATTTTGCCAGGAAATGTACATAAGTCCGACTCAAAAGGCGTCCCCCCTCCTAACCACACCGATCGGCTCCGAATCCAATTGAAGACTGAGTATGTCACCGGTAGTCCTTCTCTTTGTCAAACTAGACATACCTGGTTTCCTGAATCATATTTTTGGGTGGTTTATCCTCCCAACACCTTACCATCTTGAACAGAACGTTTTTCAGCTTTTTTTTCAAGCCCACCCAGTCTAACAAAATGACCCTTGATATTGACCACCAGAAAATTAAAATCTTCTACAATAATTTTGAGTTCCGTTGTGTGGAAATTCTAGAAGGTTGATTTACTGTCATAACTTTAAAGAAGTCAAATCAGGTAAGATTTGTCCATGTAAGTAGGGCCCTATTGTGGTTAAGAGACTTTCTAATGCCAGTGACTCTGGAAAATTACTCTTGTATCCTGGTTAACATGGTAGAATGTGGTTAAGCTCATGTCTCCAATTTGCATAGAACATCTGTGTTTTTGTTGAGTTCCATTATTGACCTTTTTCTTATTGGTTATGCCTCAGACAATTACATGAAGCATGGATCTCTGCTGCCTGAAGCCAATGTCATTCTGGCTTTGTGAAGGTGAGCAAGGCTTCCTTGTTTTCAGTCAGAAAAGGATTTGGGGTGAGTGGGTGAGAGGTTTGTTCTGGGAAATGAACCCCAGGATTACATGAATGGAGAAACTTGACCTGGTCTCTGTCCTATTCAGAAGGGCAAAAGGAGATGCCTTCAAAATCGCAATAACACTTGACTTATATACTGCTTCCCAGTGCTTTACAGCTCTCTCTAAGTGGTTTACAATGTCAGCATATTTGCACCCAACAATTTGGGTCCTCATTTTATCGACCTTGGAAGGATGGAAGAATGAGCCAACCTTGAGCCTGGTGAGATTCGATCTGCCAAACTGCTGGCAGCTGGAGATCAGCAGAAGTAGCCTGTAGTACTGTACTCTAACCACTGCGCCACCGTGGCTCTAAAAAAATATATTTTTAAATTTTTATTTTAGCCATAAAAGTATGTCTTTTTTTGTGTCAATTTGTGTGTTGTCTATGTCTGTCTCTATCTGTGTTTCAATGGTGTGTGAATGAAGCCTTTTCATGTAGTCCTTGACTTATGACCACAGTTCAGCCCCAAATTTCCATTGCTGAGCGAGACAGTGGTTAAGAGAGTTTTGTCCCATGTTACGACCCTTCTCGCCACCATTGTTAAGTGAATCACTGCGGTTGTTAAGTGACTAACACAGCTGTTAATTGAATCTGGCTTCCTCCATTGACTCTGCTTGTTGGAAGGTCGCAAAAGTGGATCAAATGACTCCGGACACTGCAACCGTCATAAGTGTGAGTCAGTTTGCCAAGCACCCAAATTCTGATCATGTGACCGTGGGAATGCTTTAACAGTTGTAAGTGGGATGCAACCAATTTAACAACCGGTTCGGTGAGTGCGCGCTTTGGGCATGGGCGAAGCATTCAAAAAAGGACCTTTTTAAGCTTCAAAAGGTACTGTATATGTCAACTCCTGTGAGTAAAACAGCTAACGCGCGGCAATTTGCTGTGCCACGCGAATCAGCTGAGCTAAAAATCAGGGAAATATAGGACAGGAAAGTGCAAGGACAGATGGGCAGGGCCAAATACTCACCGGAACTACAGATTCACCCGAACCGGCTGAATCCCACCCCTGGTTATAAGTCACTTTTTGCAGTGCTGATGTAACTTCAGTTATTATGCAAATGGTTGTACGTTGATGACTGTAGTTAGATCTTTTGATAGGTTGGTAGGTAGACTTTAAGTCTCCGTGCCTGGGGATTGGTGAAACACAAGGTTAAACAGCTAGGCCCGCAATGACGCAAACCACTAGTGAGCTTCACAGAATTCGGCTCTTGACAAGCACGCTTAAAATCCCACCACCAGGGACCAACCTTATTTATCCAATGTTTTTGATGCTTTGTTAGCTCTTCTTTTGAGTTCGGCTTTGTGTAGGAGGCAGGTTGAGTAGATAACCGACATTCCCCCAGATGAATAGGAAAAGGGGCAATCTTTATTATCCTATCAGGGAGGGGCGAATCATGCAGACAACTTCCTGGCAGACAATAAAAGCAGTTCTGACAGCCAGATCAAAACATTCATCAAACTTTGCTTTTCTTTCAGGCATATCAATGTTTAAGTGACAGCTGAAGAAGGCTGATGATGGACTTCTTACATTTTTCTCCGGGCGCCTGCTACTTTTTTTGTGGGGCGTGTGTGTGTGTGTGTGTGTGTGTGTGTGTGTGTGTGTGTGCAGAAGACAGGCAAGGCAAAATGCTTGCAGAATTCAGCTTGACAATGAGAAAACAGAACAATTAGAGCCTCATTTTGTTCAAATGATCCTAGAGAAAAGTACATAAAAGTTTTACAGCCAATAAGGATAGAAGATGATTGGACAGATTAGATAGATAGATAGATAGATAGATAGATAGATAGGTAGGTAGGTAGGTAGGTAGGTAGGTAGGTAGGCAGGCAGGCAGGCAGGCAGGCAGGCAGGCAGGCAGGCAGGCAGGCAGGCAGGCAGGCAGGCAGGCAGGCAGAGATAGGTAGGTAGGTAGGTAGGTAGGTAGAGATAGATAGAAATAAAGAAAGAATTATGATGATGATGATTGACAGATGATAGCTGAATAGAGGTTAGATACCTACACTAGATAGATATAGATAGATAGTTAGATATGATGATTCATAAATGATAGATAGATAGATAGATAGATTATATAGATGATAGATAGATAGATAGATAGATAGATAGATAGATAGATAGATAGATAGATGATAGATAATAGATAGGTAGATAAAGATAGAAAGAATGAAAGAAAAAGAAAGACGATGATGATTGATAGATGATAGCTAAATAGATGTTAGATATCTACACTAGATAGATATAGATAGATAGTTAGATGATGATGATGATGATGATAGATAGATAGATAGATAGATAGATAGATAGATAGATAGATAGATAGACAGACAGACAGACAGACAGACAGACAGACAGACAGACAGACAACTAGCTGGGTAGAGATAGATAGATAGATAGATAGATAGATAGATAGATGGATGGATGGATGGATGGATGGATGGATGGATGGATGGATGGATTGATAGATAGATAGATAGAGATAGATAGATAGATAGATAGATAGATAGATAGATGATAGGTAGGTAGATAGGTAGATAGGTAATAGATAGATAGGTAGGTAGGTAGGTATGAAAGAAAGAAAGAAAGAAAGAAAGAAAGAAGGAAAGAAAGAAAGAAATATGATGATGATTGATAAATGATAGCTAAATAGATGTTAGACACCTACACTAGATAGATATAGATAGATAGATGATAGATAGATAGATAGATAGATAGATAGATAGATGGATGGATGGATGGATGGATGGATGGATGGATGGATGGATGGATGGATGGATGGATGGATGGATGGATGGATAGATAGACCCGTTAAGAAAAGCTTATAAATTTGGAAATAATTATGTGTATTCCCCCCCCCCTTCTTCAGTGCCATAGTCTCAACTAAATCTAAAGCTGTTTTTTTTAAAAAACAAAATGCTTACCTATTCACCTGCCTATCAAGCTATTCCCTTTCAGGCTTCACAACATAACACAAAACACAGAGAAAAAAATTCAAAGTACTAAAAGGTACTGGATGCATGAAAGAAGAGAGAACAAGAATTGTAATTAAACCTGCCAGCTATCTTTTAATAAGATGAAGGGCAGACAGCTTATGAATGTAATTACTGGTTAGTTCTGGCAGACACTGGTCAGGATGTCCACAAATGTAACCAAAGCCAATTTTGCTCACACTATTCTGTGCAAGCTAGGATTTGCAAAGCAATAAAACACAATCCAGAGCCCTAGTAAAGAAAAAAAAGCCACAATAAACAAATAAATATGGGAAGGAGGAGCTGACGTTGCAACAACACAACGAGCGATATTGGAGCTCCAAGATCGCAGTCGAAAGTTTTGCTGCTGGATGGTCCTTTTGGACCTAAACCATCCCGAAGAGATGGTGACAGGGAAGAGTATGTTATGCTGATCTCAGGGACACCGCAAAGTCCCTGATTGATCCAGGAAAATTTCTTTTTGCGGGAAATAGAAGCACAGCCATTGAAGCTGCTGAAGTTGGGACAGCTCCGGAACGGTAGGAAAACGGAAAGAGAAAATGTGTCCATCTGATGAGGAAATATTATTATTATAAAAGAGACTCCCCCCCCAAAAAAAATTAAAGCTAAATTAAATTTAAAAACAGAAGAGAACAAGTGGCGAAATTAAGCTACATTAGACAGTGTGTTATCCTTTTAAAAAAATTACGGATGGAACTTTTGCAAATGTTTCCTATTCTTTAAATTGAACAGATTAGTTTTTTTCTACTACTTTTTGTATTCTTTTTTTATACCTATGGATTAAAATCTTTTTCCTTATTTTTATAATGCTTGTTTGGATGGTGTTTTTTTTTTTGCTCCATTTAAGAATTTTGTTTTCTTTAAGCCTGGAATATAAAGAAGATATAAAAGGAATACAAAGAGGGCTGTAATAACAGAGGAAAGGAAGTAACACTGCCTCTTGGAGGCTGGAGGCTTGGAAGGCTTGGAAATATTGCCTTTTCTTTTTTCTCTTTGATCATTTGACTTTGCATTTCACGGTTCCTCAGCTTGTTTACAGAGAGTGATAGTGAGAAGAGCATGGGCTGTTTATACAGGAACTCTTCGGGAGCTTTATTGGCAGCTGGGGTGAAGTGAAAACAAAGCCTTGTCTTGAAAGATTATAAATAAACTTGCTTTAAATTTAATAAAAAGTTTTGAATGCCAGAGTGGCAGTGTTTACCCAGTTGGAAGAATGGTGCAACATGAAAAAGAAACCTTAACATTGCAAAAGATTATGTGTGAAATTCAAAAATTATTAAAAGTAACAGAGACAATTGAGAAGAGATTGGAGAACATAGATCGTAGAACAGTAAAATTTGATGGAAAAATTGAGAATGTTCATCAAATGAAGAAAGTGGAGGTCAGAGTTCTAAAAACTGAAGGAAAAAATAAACAAAGAGACAAGAAAATTGTAGATACTGACAGTGAACTGAGCGTGGTTGGAAATGGAAAGAGTGGAATATGGAAAGGGGAGATAGATGGACTGGAGCTCTATCCCAGATTTCAAAGTATAGAAGAAAAAAAGAGAGAAGAATTGATGGAACTAAGGAGAGAAATTTTGTCAGAAGCACTAGTACCAAAGATAAACTGATCAAAGAAGCAGATGGAGGGTTTTGAGCTTATACAAGATATGTAATAAGCAATATGTTGCGAAGAGAAGTCCATGCAAAACTTACTAAGGAAATAACCAGAATACTAATGCCACAAATGGCAAGAGACATAAGACTGCACTATTACTGGAAAAACACAGGTTGATGTAATGAAAGCTTATAATAAAAAATTAAGTCAAATTTAGTTAAATTTAGAGCATTATGTATAAAATAAAGTGATAATGAATACAGTTAAATAATTGATTGATAATGATAATAATGCACATATATGTATTGGTTTGGTAAGAGAAAATTTGATATAAATTGCAAAATTTATACGAAAGGAGGTTTAGAAACTCTGTTATAAAATCTAACCAATTTTTATTTAGAACATGTTATAAACGTCTAAAGGGTTTCCATGACTATTATCAACTTGAGAAGGGGGGGAAATGCCATGCATACTTTTGGCCAGAGTAAAAAGTCTCATATTTCTGTAACTGGGATGTAAATGCGCATGTCCAGAACCCTGACGTAACGTCCTGTTGGAGAATGTGATTGATGACTTCAGGCAGAGGTGAGGGGACACAGGGGTAAAGTTCAGATGCCATTAAGTGGGATTTAGTTTCAGCTCCACAGAAGTCCATGCCAAGATGTTAGTCCTAATAAATGAATGGGTTTTTTTTTTAACTTTGTCTCGAGGCTTGTAAATTAATTAGGTCAGCTATTGGAAACTTCAAAGAGAGCCGAAACTGACTTTTAAAAATCTATCAAGATTTCCGGGCTTCCTGAATCCCAGGCTCTCCAGTAACTCCCCAATATTTGGAGTGTTTGGAGGGAAAATCAGGCAACCATGGCAGAAGGTGGATTATCGGAAGAAAGCCTGATTTCAGCTGGAGGGGTTCAACCAGCCCTCGACATCAGGGCTCCAGACTTTCAACCTGCAATGCCTTTTCCAGTGGCAGAAGCAAGAAAAGATGAGTACTGGTGGAAATTAGTCCCTAAAGCAGCTGAAGTTGACTTTCCTTACCCCAATTCCCAGATAAAGGGAAGGGTCTCAAGTGAACTATCAAGGGTGGACTGGATGTGGGACTGGGCACAAGCCAGGCTCCCAAAGCCCCAGAGGGAACCCTTGGGGAGTGCAATAGAGCAACTGAGGGAGTTCCTGTGGTCCATTGGATCATCTCAGGGTCTTAGTTCAGCTTTTCATCTGAGCACCAATGGGGCAGCAGAGAGACTGAACGCCATGGTGGAGCAGTACCTGAGGTGCTACATGAACTATCAACAGTCCAATTGGGCAGACCTTTTATCTTTTACTGAGGTGGCATACAATAATGCTGTTCACAGTAGCACAGGACTCACGCCATTCAAAGTAGTGAGCGGTATGGACTTTGTCCCAATGCCTGAGTATCCAAGGGATCTCCCCTCCTCAGTCAGGTTGGCTGATTGGATGTCGATGCTGAAAGCGACCTGGGAAAATGTCAAAAAGGCACTGGCTAAAGCGGCACAAACCTATAAGAAACAGACAGACAAACCCCAGGCTCCGCAACAGCCATTCTGGGTGGGAGAGAAGGTTTACCTCTCCACAAAATATTTGAGATTAAAACTGCCTAGCAAGAAACTGGGGCTGAAGTTTATGGGACCACTCCCCATAATAAAGATCATCAACCCAGTCACAGTGCAATTGAAACTGCCTTGACTGGTGGGGAAGATACACCCGGCATTTCATAGTAGCCTCTTAAAACCCATGATCGGATCCACTCTGAGACCATTACCCTGGGAGCCCCCGGGCCCTATGATCATAGGGGGCCAAACCCATTATGAAGTTCAGCGTATCCTTGATTCAAGGTGTCACAGGAGACAACTCCAATACTTAACCAAGTGGAAGGGCTACCCCTTATCGGAGGCATCTTGGGTGAAAAGTAGAAATATCCAGGCTGATCGCCTTATAGCAAAATTCCATGCAGAAAATCCAAGCAAGCCCCGTTTTCAGCCTCCTCCCACCCTCTGCCAGCAATAATGGAGACTGGAAGGGCCAGAGACTGGAAGCGCCACGCACCCTCCTGAGCTCTGTTTTCGCTGGCAGAGGCACCACGGGCCGGTTCTTCACTGTTTCCATGGTGACCCTGCAGTGCCAGATCTAAGAATCCTGCAGGCCGGATCTGGCCCCCAGGCTTTGAGTTTGACACCCCTGCTATAATGGATGACACCAGGATGACCATGGTGGATCCGAAGGAGGCAGAGGGGCATGGAGAGTGCTGAGCCATTGAGAGGATTAAATGGCTGACAGTGACAACAAATTATGACAGTGATCCTGATGCTGAACAAGCACACCTCAAAACCTCTCTGCAAGTAAGGCTACACTTGGAAATACTGTGTCCATGTTGTGGCCTACCATAGGCCAGCAGAGCTGGCAGCAGATTCGGACAGTTTGAGGAGGTTGGGGAGGAACATGGGGCAGTCCTGGAGTCTGGGGAAGGCTCTGATGAGGGCTCTGTGTCGGAGGCAGAGAGGGGGCCAGAGCTGTATGCCAGTTATCAGCTGCCTTCAGAGTCAGACATCAGTGAGGCAGACGAACAGCTGGAGCCTGTTCCCAGTGTGCGCATGCACAGAGTTGCCAAATGAAGAGAACAGCTAAAGAACAAGAGTCGACTTGGGAGTAAGGCCACAGGTGGATGATGAATGGCCCCTCCCAGAGGAAATAAAAGAGGAGCGAAAGGGGAGTGGAGGTTGCAGGATACAATCAGTTCGCTTAATTGGTTCGAGACTCTCTGAGACTCCTTGCCAAGTTTTGCAGATATCGACCTGTCAGCTCTTCCAAGCCAGATACAATCTGTGACCGTAAATCCTCCCTTGAAAGACTTTGCTGGATGTGAATGAGCAGAATTCACAATCAATTAATAAAAGGGTTTTTTGTCGGGACCAGGTAAAGTTCAGGAGTTTGCTTCAGGCTCTTGGGAAGCTTCAATCAGAACAGTCCAATTCTGTTCAACACAATACAAAACAAGATGTTGAGACTTCAGAAAGAGTGCAGAGAAGAGCAACAAAAGTGATTAGGAGACTGGAAGCTAAACCGTATGATGAATAGAATAACAGAGTACCAGAGTTGGACGGGAGCTTAGAGGTCTTCTTATCCTACCGTTTGCTCAAGCAGGGAAGGCTATATCATTTCCGAAAAACAGCTGTCCAATCTCTTGTCCAATGGTTGTGGGGACTAGGTATGTCTCGTCTAGTGATGAGAAGGAGTAGGTGTGATGTGAGAGCAGTCTCACATTTACATTTGGTCCAGACATTTCCCCCTATAAATAAATATCCGGGCAACACTGGGTTATGAGCTAGTAGGAAATACAAATGAGAAAAGGACAGGAATGTACCGAAGATGGAGCTGGCATATGCTTTAGAAACTTTACAAATCTCTCTCGGTGCAGCCCAAGGATTAGACTAAATAAATGTCTCCAAGTCCAAACATCGAAGCACTTGGAAACACTTCATCTCAGAAATTGAAGAGTTTGCGCGTCGTGTTGTGACATTTTGATGGGCATAATAAAGTATTTCCCGATTTAATCTTTTTATTAAAAAAATAATAATCATGGCCGATGTAGCTACATTGGTTTTTCAAGAGAACATGAGCTCCCACATATTTTGGAAAGAGAGGGAGGGGGAAAATGAATCCTATAATCATAAATCTTGTTGTCCTTTGATGGTTATTATAATGGTAGGGCATTTCAAGATGTCATGAATTGCAACTCTTTTGGCCAAGCTAGCAAGTAGTAGTAGTAGTAGTAGTAGTAGTAGTAGTAGTAGTAGTAGTAGTAGTAGTAGTAATAATAATAATAATAATAATAATAATAATAATAATAATAATAATAATAATAATAATCCAGTAGCAATGAAGAATTGACCCTTTTTTTAAAAAAAAAAGGTTTTCTATTTTTCCATTTTCATAACATATAATCACATGTATACTATTACATAGCCAACATCATATTGTATTAATTGTTTACATCAATTTACCTCACCATCAACTTCCAAAAACAATTATTGCCTCTTCTGCTCTCCATACACCATTTTTGTACCTTATCCTCCACTTTCTTCTCTCTCTCTCTCTTCCCTCTCCCTCCCTCCTTTCTTCCCTCTGTCATCCTTCCCTTCCCTTCTCAACTTCCCCTTCCTCTCTCCTTCTCCTCTCTCCCCTTTCCACTCTCCTATCCCTCTCTTCTTCCCTGACCTCTCTCCTCTACTTCCCAACCTTCATCTCATTTACTTGGTATATTTCAGCTTCTGAGCGAGCTCCATTTTATGTAAATGGTGTTTATAATTCCTTTTCAATATACATATTTAATTTTGACATATATCTTCCTCCTTTACAAAAAAGAGAAAACAAAAAGTATACATATATAGTCATTGTGCTTTTTTTTAAAAAAACAACAGGCTATTTTTGCCCGAGAGGTAGACCTGGTTACAAAGAATTGACCCTTTTTGTTTGTTTCTTTTCTTCCCCAAAATGCTTCAACAACATCCATGTCATTTGATGTGCGACCTAATCATGGTCACCATTAAGACCTTCAAACTCATGCACACCATTGTGGCCAATTGAGAGGAGAAGCAGCCTGGTTTTTTTTGTTGTTTTTTTTGCCTCCAACTTTTTTGATTTTATGTGAGGGACATTTAATTGCCCACCCGCCATCGGACGAAGCCCAAGAGAGTTGGCAAAACCCTTCGAATTCGGAAAGGCTTTGGCGTGCGGTAGCAAACCAGAGTCATCCTTAGCCATTTATCTTGATGGGGGAGGGGGGGAAACATCTCTATGTGCAAATTCTCTTCGTTCAGCCTAATCGTATGATCTGTCAATCAGAAGCAGCCCGCCAAAAGTAGCCGGCAACAGCCCCGTCGCTCTTGATTTAATCACTTGGAATTAGCGTTAACTCTCTGTCATTCCTTTGGCATGGATCCGTTTCCTAGCCATCTGAGCAATGCAATCATTGTGTTTCGATGAGGCTGCAGCTTCTCTTCGTGTCATCTAGCTTTGAGAGGCTGATGCAGCCTGTCAGCCTCGCAACATTTTAATATCGCCGAGTTTGAAGCGGGGAGGTGGGGGGGGGGAAACACCGAGCTTGTTTCTTTGTGAATTACAACAGGAATGAGATTTAAAAAAAAAAAATCAGGGAAGGAACCCAAAAGTGCTCCCCCCCCCCAAAGAGGTAACTGGACTTTCTTGTTTTTTTTTCCTTTGAAGACATGTCGCTTCTCCTCCAAGAAGCTTCTTCAGCTCTGATTGGATGGCTGGGAATGGAAGGATTGAGACTCCTTGCAGACAGCTGGTCATTTGCATTCTTTTAGGGGGTCCTTGAGGCCACTCCACAGCCATTTGCACTACTCAGGTGTTGGGTGGCCTCAACGACTCTCTAAAAGAATGCAAATGACCAGCTGCCTGTGGGGGGGGGGCATAGAGTTGTCTGCAAGCATAAAGACAGTTGCCTGCAAAGGGTATAAAGCAGCGATGGCGAACCTTTTTTGGCTCTCGTGCCACAAGTGGGAGGAGCGCAGGGGGAGTCTTGTGCGGGCATGCCACACCCATAATGCAATGCGCGACCCCCTGTGTGCATGCGCGCACAACAGGCGCAACCCCCCCCCATTTTTACATGCTTTTTTCACCCTCCCCAGGCTCCAGAGGCTTTATAGGAGCCTGGGGAAGGCGAAAAGAGCCTCCCCAACTCCCCCCCCTGGAGGCCCTCTGGAGGCTTCAGGGACCGTCTGGAGGCTTCCCTGAAGCCTTCGGAACGCTTAAAACGACCCTCCGAGCAAACTGGAAGTGACTTCCGGTTTGCTCAGAGGGTCATTTTAAGCGTTCCAAAGGCTTCAGGGACGGTCCGGAGGCTTCCCTGATGCCTTCGGAGCGTTTAAAACGACCCTCCGAGCAAACCGGAAGTGACTTCCGGTTTGTTTGGAGGGTCGTTTTAAGCATTCCGAAGGCTTCAGGGACTGTCCAGAGGCTTCCCTGACATCTTCGGAGTGCTCAAAATGACCCTCCAAGCAAACCGGAAGTCAGTCGGAGTGTCATTTTAAACGTTCCGAAGGCTTCAGGGAAGCCTCCGGACGGTCCCTGAAGCCTCCGGAGGGTCTCCGGGGGGGGCGGGGGAGGCTCTTTTCGCCCTCCCCAGTCTCCTATAAAGCCTCTGGAGCCTGGGGAGGGCGAAAAAATGGCTTTTAAAAACGGTGAACTCAGCTGGCCAGCACGTGCATGCGCTCTGGCCAGCTGACAGGGCAGCGCCTCGCGTGCCCCGACAAATGGCTCCGCGTGGCACCTGTGGCACGCATGCCATAGGTTCACCATCACTGGTATAAAGACAGCAAGGCAGTTGTGAAGTGAGTTCTGCCTCCTTTTATGACCTTTCTTGCCACAGTTGTTAAGTGAACCCCTGCAACTGTTATGTGAGGCTGTTAAGCAAATCTGGCATCGCCACTGAGTCGCAAATGGAAATCTTGCAACTGTCATAAATATGAACCAATTGCCAAGCATCTGAATTTTTACTCATGTGGCCGTGGGGATGGTGCAACGGTGGTAAGTGTAAGAATGATCATAAATCACTTTTTTTTTTAGAAATTTTTTTATTGTTTTAATTAAACAAAAACACAAAAGAAAACATTCTTCATTACATCTTGTAGAAAGTATGTTGGTTGGTTACAAATAAATTTTGTGCGTTACTATACAGCCTTCATATTTTTAATTTACTTTTTAAAATCGAAGATCTTTATGTATTTTACCATCAATGTACCATCATTCTCATTTAGCTATAATTATTTAAATATGCTTTTATCTAGAATCATTTGCACTTGAAGACACAACCACCAACTGGCATTCATTAGCTATTCCTATAAACCTCCAATAATTACCCTTTTATAGCATATTCCCTTTTTTTCCCTCCAACTCACTACCTAAGGCTTATATCTAATTGCTTTTACCAATGCCGAGACATATAAAAATAATTAAACATTATCCATTAACATTTTCTTATTGTTATTATAGTTATCTAAAGAAAAAAAAACAGAAATTTTTTTTTGTCATTTATATTACATCTCCTACCCCTCCGACCCAAGAAAAATTACATCTTTATAATAAAGTCTAAACAAAAGTTTGTTAGTAAGTTTATAAGTGCCCAAGAAAAATTACATCTTTATAATAAAATCTAAACAGAAATATATTAGTGAAATTGATAAATCTTTTCCCCAGGTCGCAATTTACAGTTTATGTCAAAATTATTTTTACTAATTGAGATTATTATTTCACTGTTATATTATCATAATGGGTTATTAATTAACAAATAAACATTTTAAAGAAAACATTCTAAAAGTGTCTACGAAATCCTACTTATTAATCGCCAAAGGTTAACTAAGTTTTGAGTTGTCAGCCTTCATCATCAGCCTGTGTCTTTCAGTAACAAAACTGTCTTATCTCTTTAGCCCAGTGCTTCTCAATTATTTTCTGTCATGCCCCCCCTAGGAAGAAGAAAACATTTCGCGCCCCCCGCGCGCGACTGTAAATAGTATCATTTGTCTATAAAATTGTTATAAGTACACCTCTGCATAACACTGTATCCTTATTAACGTATAAGAGAATAAAAAAAGAAAAATGTGGATCAATAGAGTATCACAGAAGTGAGTACACCCCTTAACATTTTGTAAATATTTAAGTATACTTAAATATTTACAAAATGTTAAGGGGTGTACTCACTTCTGTGATAACACTGAAGAAATGACACTTGTATGTGCATGTATACAAACACAAACACACACATATATTTCCTGCACGCAGTGATTTCTAGAAACAACACCTGCTCGTCTCAGTGGGAAAGACCCACGCATCCCAGATGCGAAGACAGTCCAAGTGGTCTCTCCCTCTGTCTCTCTCTTTCCCTCGTCTCTCTCCCTCTCTCTCTCTCTCTGCCTTTCTCTTTCTGTCTCTCCTTCTATTTCTGTCTGTCTTTCTGTCTCCCTCTCTCTTTCTCTCTCTCTGTCTTTCTCTGTTTCTCTCTCACTCTCTCTGTCTCTTTCTGTCTCTCTGTGTCTCACTCTCTCTTTCTGTCTCTCTCTTCTCTCTCTCTGTCTTTCTCTGTCTCTCTGTCTTTCTTGGTCTCTCTCTCCTCTCTCTCTCTTTCTGTCCCTCTTTCTCCTTCTGTCTCTCTCTGTCTCTCTCTCTCTCTATCTATCTATCTCTTTCTGTCTCACTTCTCCCTCCCTCCCTCTCACTAGCTCTCTCTTTCTCTATCATCTTCTGAATCTGCCATTTTCACCCATTTTTTGTGCTTCCTGGAGATTTTCAAAAGACTTGATAGCAAAAGCTTTTGCTTCCGCTTCCCCTCGCGGCCAGTTGCAGGGCGTGGATCCCGCTCGGAGAAGGCGGAGCGGCAGCTCCTCCCTCAGCCAGGAGCCAGCGGGGGCTGGTCGGACAGGCAACCTTGGCGGGAAACTCCAGTCCGCCGCCTTCGCCTTCGCCGCCTTCGCCTTCGCCGTTGCCGCCGCCGTTGCCGCCTTCGCCGCTGCCGTTGCTGCCTTTGCCGCCGCCGTTGCCGCCTTCGCCGCCGCCGTTGCCCCCAGATGGAAAGGGAGCCTTCGCGCCCCCCTTTACGGAGCCTTGCGCCCCCCCTGGGGGACGCGCCCCACTATTTGAGAACTACTGCTTTAGCCAGTTGTTGTGTCAATTATAAACTTCTTTATAAAGTTTTTTAAAACTTCTCTCCGCACTTTTTTGCTTGAAAGATCTCTCGTATAGTCTTGTTGCCCTTCAACTGGTATTAAAATTAACATGTCTTTGATTATCCGATGTCTTTCTAAAGCTGTTTCTCTTCTTAATTCCATCATCAAATCCATATCTTGACAGGGGGGGTAGAGCTCCATATCATCAAATATATAATAATAATCAGATTCACTTTTCCATGTTCCCTCCTTTCCACTTTCACTCATAGGTGCTGCATTGTTAGGTTCATCTATTATCTTGTCTTTATCTTCTTTATCTTCACTCTCTTCTTTAATTTTTGAGACTCCAGTCCCTTCATCTTTTATTGAGCCAGACAATAATGTATTTAACTTCTTATCAAACCTCTCAAATCCTTCCAAAATC